>JAGKTI010024823.1:0-14216 GCA_018397915.1 Birgus latro | reverse complement strand
AACATTTGGGAAAAAGGTGAATATGAAGACCTGAGAGAGAGTACAATTCAAAGTTTAAGAGCATAGAATGGAGGATAAATCTGAGAGAATTATAATATCCTGAGATTTCAATACAAATGTAAATTGGAATACTCTAGATATAAAAAGCCAGGAAAGCTGTTGGGACAAAAAGCTCCTGGACCTTGTGCAGTTTTTCCTAACACATGTAACAGAAAGCACCAGAAAAAGAGTACTAGATCTTATATTTACTAGGCAAGAAAATGATACTGACAGTATTATGTATCACCCTCCATTTGGCAAGAGCGACCATGCAGTATTAAATTGCAACTTCATGATTGCATATGACATAGTAACCAGCAATGAAAGTTACAAAAAGAGCCTTAACTATAAAAAGGGAAACTACCACGACCTAAAGAAATACTTCTTAGAAACAGACTGGGAAAAAGAGCTTAGAGGAAAAGATTTAAATGTTATTGAACTTTATAAAATAGCAGTCCAAAATTACATCCCGCGGCACAAAGAAGTAGAAATGACAATAAAGGAATGGTTTAATAAAGAATGTAAAAAATGAAAAGAAAAAAGAGACTTGTCGTGGAATCGATACAGAAGGCACAACAGAAAGAGGGCATATAACAACTATAAACATGCAAGAAACGAATACACAAGAATAAGGAGAGAAGCCCAAAAACAGTTTGAGGAGGACATCATTAATAAAAGTATTGATCAGCCGAAGCTATTTTGCAGTTACATCTGAAGCAAAACCAAAGTAAAAGACAAAATACAATCCATTACGGATGAAGGGATCCTCTATACACAAGGGAAAGATATTTGTGAAGCACTAAATAAGAATTTCCAATCAGTTTTTACAGAAGAAAATAATTTTGAGAGGGATGATACAGAACATCCATGCCCACACATATTACCAGATATACAAATATCAGAAAAAGAAATACAGAAGGAGTTAAGTAAATTAGACAAAGGAAAAGCAAGTGGTCCAGACGAAATTTCATGTTGGGTGCTACATGAATGTGCAAAGGAGTTAAGTAGACCATTATACAGTATTTAATATTTAAGGAATCCTTGGGTCAAGGCAAATTACCTGATATTTGGAAGAAAGCAAACACTGTCCCCTTATTCAAGAACGGGAAAAGACAAAATCCACTCAACTACCTACCAGTCTCACTAACCAGTGTTGTAAGTAAGAAATTGGAAACGCTGATAAGAAAAGTTTGGGTAAACCATCTTGAAGAACACAATATGATAACAGAAAGGCAATTTGGTTTCAGAGAGGGAAAATCATGTGTTACTAATCCATTAAGCTACTATGACAGAGTTGCAGAAACATAACAGAAAAGAGAAGGATGGGTGGACAGTATCTATCTAGATTTCAAGAAAGCATTTGACAGAGTACAGCACCAAAGAGTCTTATGGAAACTGTACCATTAAGGAGGATTCCGAGGCAAACTGTACTGTTGGATGCAAGATTTTCTCAGGAAAAGGGAAATGAGAACAGTACTAAGAGGAAACAACTCATCATGGAGGGAAGTGACTAGCGGAGTCACAGGGCTCAGTGCTGGCACGAATTATGTTTTTAGTGTACATAAATGACATAGCTAGTAATATTGGAAATGAAAGCTATTTCAATATGTTTGCGGATGACGCAAAAATACAAAGGAGAATTACTAACATAGACTCTTGTAAAGAACTACAAGAAGAGTTAAATAAACTTCATGAATGGAGTAATAAATGGCAAATGGAATTCAATGTGGACAAGTGTCATGTAATCAAGTTTGGTAAAAGTGGGAAAAGACCAGATTGGGATTATAAGCTTGGAAGTAAAACTCTACACATATCGGAAAGATAGAAGGATTTAGGCGTGATTATCAATAACAGACTATCTCCAGCTGACCATATAAATGAGAAGGTACGGAACATGTATACGCTGCTTGCAAATATGAGAATAGCATTCACATACATAAATGAAGACATGCTGAGGAAGATAATAACATCCTTCATCAGACCAACCCTGGAATATGCATCAGTAGTCTGGAATCCCCATCTCAAGAAACACATAGACAAGATTGAAATGTTCAAAAGGCTGCTACAAGATGGGTACCAAGCTTATGGGATCTAAGCTATGAAGAAAGACTAGAAAAACTGAATCTGTCAACACTACAGGAGAGAAGGAAAAGAGGAGACATGATTATGCTATATAAATGCATATCAGGAAAGGAGAAAATAGACATAAATGAATATATAACCTATGGGGAAGCATCAGCAAGAGGACATTGCAAAAAACTGCATAAAAAGAGAGGTGATAAAGACGTAAGAAAACTTAGTTTCCCAGGTAGGGCAACTGATCAGTGGAATGCACGACCGAATGAAATAGTGTGTGCCAAAACAATTCATAAATTTAAGGGGATGTATGATGAAAATGGTTTAAGACACGGGACAGTACGAGCTTGACTCATTCCTGTAAAGATACAATTAGTTATGAACAATTAGGTAAGAACACACACACACATACGTACACACGCACACACACACACACACACATACACATACACCCACGCACACATATACACATACAGTTATACATACACACATGCACATACACACACATGCATACATACACACGCACACACATACAAACACACGCACACATACATACTCACGGGGAGGATTTCAACTTAGGGCGATACTAGGTTGGGATGGATATTGTTTTTATCAGCATATCATGGTCTTTTCTGCTGCTAGTTCCGGCAGGTTTTCGTTTCTGTTTGTAAGGCTGTACACTCTAATGGGTCGGGTAGCTGGACAGTGTATTATGTAGTGTATTAGAGCGTCTTCTGCTTCTTGGCAATGCTTGCATTCTTCTCTGTTGGCTCGTTCTGTGATTTGCTTCTTAGTTTTGTACCATAGCCCGAGTCTGCTGATCCAGATTTCTGCTGAACGGCCGAGGTCTTTGGCGATGAAAGCTTATCGTTCCCTTAATGGCAGGCTGATGCCACTTTCCTTGACTGGAGTCTGTTCAGTCAGATGAAAATCTTTGTCTTTTTTGCTTTGCTCCTGATGCTCAGCTTTATTTGGCTGAGGCTGGACAGAACATCAATCCTCCTATGTGCGTTTCTCGCTGCTTGGTTTGCGGCTTCGTCTGTCCTTTCGTTGCTTGGTATTGCTACATGACTTGGGATCCAAACAAGGGTGATGCTACGGCCTTGTCTTCTTGCATTTTGCAGTATGGTCACCGTGGACCTTATGAAGTTGATGTTGTCTCTGGGGATCCGTAGGACAATGCCTGAAGAGCACTCACGGAGTCGGAGTAGATAAAAATCGAATCCATTCCACTCGTGCTTGCATGTCGCAGTTTCTTTCATATCGCTGTTAACTCAGTCTGCATGGAAGAGCTCTCTCCAGATGTCTCCCACTTGATGGAGTCTGCTTCTGTTACGAGAGCTTAGAATTTTTAATGCTTCCCAAGATTCCTAATTTACAGGGCTGTTTGTATAGTGAACTGATGAGCCTTTGCACTTGTTTCTTCAACTATTTCCTCCCCATGCTTTTTTAGAAGCTCTGGGTTACAGAGTGACATACTCTGTGAAGGCTGGTGAGTAATTAATTATGTTGGGTATCGGGGGCAACCATGGGGGCTGTATTCCAGAGTTTTCATCCATTTTATCTTTTCCAGCTCACGCATTGCTGGGACGTCAACTAAGCGTAGAGCATATCTCAGACTTGTGAGACCATGTCGCTGTGTGCAGATATTATGGTCACATGCAACAGCCCTTAGGAATAATTTTTAGCGGGGTTGTCAACTCGATAAATCATTCCTACCGCAATGCTTGAGTTCATCTGGTCTATTTTTGTGGCTAATGTGGTTAAGTTTGTATCACCAGGCATACTGGACACCTTGCTCAGCTCGGGGCTGAGTACTGGGAAGGTGGCTACACTTTTCGGGTTCATTATGGCTTTCATAACATTAACTTTTGCCTTATTCCTTGTTCTGAAGTATTGGAACAACTTGGTGAATGTGAGATATTCGTCCACCCACATACCCGGGTACAGGTATGAGTCGACCCATTCTAGGTTCTTGCTCTGGCTTCTCAGTTTTTCCACTGGCTCAATGACCACTACCATCAGTGCCTTTGACTTCCCACTAGACATTTTCTGCTAAATTTCTTTGCATTTTCCAGAGATTAGATCAATGTTGAGTAGTGCCTTCCTTATTCCTATGCCTGTTCCATTGACAGTGTGTACTAAGTCGTCTACATTATTCGCCATTCGCCAGTCGTGCTCCTGTTCAGAATGGGAGTGTGACCAGTTGTTCCATGAGAAGTTAAGCATGAAGGGACTCAGCAGTCTGCCCTGGGGCATTCCGTTCACTAGGATTTTGTACCCGGAGACTCTTCCCTGGATTCTGACCCTTGCCCGTCTGTTTGTTAGGTGATGGTTAATTCATACAACCATTTTTCCCTCTGACACCTTTTTTGGCGAGAGTTTCACATATGGTCTGCAAGTTGGCCAGTTCAAAGGCCTTCTCTGGGTTAAGAAAAACCAGGATAGCCTTCCTTCCCCTAATCATGCTGAATATTGACACTGACATGACACTGGTAAAGGTTCCTCCTCCTTCAATGAATCCAGTGATGTATTCATGGAAGGGACCCAGTTTCCATTGCAACTTGTCCTGTACCATCCTCTCTGCTTTCTTGCAAAGACAGTTAGTGAAGGATAGTGGTCTGTATTTATTGGATTCTTTCAATTTATGAAATGCTGCAATATCTGCCTTTGTCCCAAGCAGATGGGAGTGAGCCTCAATTCCAGGAGTTGTCATTTACGCGGAGTATTGTATCCTACCCTGCCTTCCTGATATGTGCAATCATTGCGTATGTGATGCCACCAGTGCCCAGTGCCATGTCTTTGCCACGTGACTTAGCACACTCCACATCTTCATTGGTGAACGGTGTATCTATCGTATCAGGAATGCAGCACTTCATTTGTATGACCTCCTCCTTCTCTGGCCTTGCTAAGTCTGCTGCAGTTCTGCTTCCGGGATGAGGCAAATTAGTTGCAGCTCTGCATGTGAACTCTAAGTCTGTCGGCCGCCAGTGGTGGTGATGGGTGTGCTGGCTGCCTTGGTGGTCTTTTGCCAGTTACTGTCATGGCACTGCTCCATTTTTAAGCCAAGCCACTGCTATGGTTGAAAGTGGAACACCACCCATTCAAACTGCCTCGCTTGGCTCTTTTGGAAACAACCATTACCTGAACAATTTCTTCCTGGAGGAGTTCCAGGTTTGTGGGGTTGGGTACTTCCTGTATAATTTCTGGTGTTAATTTACCTTTCTGTTGTGCTCCCTTCCTTTATCATAATACTACCATCAGTCACATTTGGAGGTTCCTCCCTTCTTCTCGGGAATTGTTCTCTCAGCAGTCTGTTGGGTGGCCGTGAGAAGCCTGTGCTCTTCTTCGTCCAAGTCAACTTCATCCAGTCTGGTCTCTGTCTATCAATGTTCTAGCGATGTTTCAAACGCCCTTTCATCAGCCTTTTTTTATTACTGAACCTGGGCAGCATCGCTGGTGGTGCATTGTATGGGCTTGTCTGAATTGTGGCTACAGTGGCATAATGGCCCCTCCCCAGGGAAGGGTGCATATATTATCGGTGGTGTGGTTGTAGTCTCTATGGCACTATTGTCAAGTCTAGCCTACCCCCTCCCAGGTGGGCTGACTCTCCTTTATTTAATAGGACTGTGTTTTGAAACTCTGTCATTACTTCTGGTACGTGTAGATCCGTGTCGTGTCGTTGGTGCTCCTGAGAGCGCTTAGAACTGGATGGTGAGCATTAAAGTCGCCTGCCATCACAACTTCCTCAACGACAGCTAATGCCATGAGTTACCCCATGTCCAAGGTGTGTCTTGGTGATCTATAAATGTTGTATATGGTCAAAACACCATCCTGGAGATGAATTCTGACTTCAGCTACCTCTACCCACTCACCGCAGTTGATAGGGCTTTGTACCCTCTGTTGGGGTAGAAAACTCCTAACAAGGGCAGCGATTCTCCTTGATATGCATTTCTTTCGTGGTGCAGCATACATTGTTTAGCTAGGCAGTCTTACCTTAATGCTTTCCTTTAGTAGGGTTTCTTGTAATTAAAAAAATATTTATAATTACATTGTCTGTTCGCAGCTTTGAACACATGGTACAGTTTATTTCTTAAACGATGAGTGTTCCACTATATTTATTATGGACCTAATAAGTAAGTCACAAAGCTGACATTATTAAGATATTGTTGCTGTACTGTCTGCCATTGTTAAATAACTTCAGACCTGCAATATGCATCACAGAAACCTAATCCTCTCGTTCTATTGACTTATCCCTATACTTTTCCTGGTTACCACCTCTTCACAAACTTTCGTAACAAGGGTAACTTATTGCAATATTAATCAGAACAGTTGCAGTATTAATTGCAATATTAACCCTTTCGTGCACGGATAAGTTTCATAAGTTTCTTGTTCTATGACACGTTGCTCTCTCGCCCCCCCCCCCCCCCCCGCGCCGCCCTCCGCGCGCACCAAAATCGTGTATTCTCAGCTTATTTTCACTACCCAAACTTATTTATTTTGTCACATAACCTACATATTCCTATTTGTCGATGTTTGTTCTACACGATAAGCAAAACACACACACACACACACACACACACACACACACTATACGTACTTTAGGGCGCTGTGAATAAACATTCCGAAACATTCATCACACTTCTCAACATCATAACTCCAATGTTTACTAACCTATCTCAACATATTATACAATCAATAGAAAGAAAATTTTATTAGCTTTCGAATGGGACAGTTCCCAGTTTGATACGAGGTATGGTTTTCGAGTAATAAGCGAAAAAGTAACATCAATTTCCGGCAGACAACAGATTTTTTATTCGGGGAGCTGTAGCGCAGAACTTTTCTCGGCAGTGTGCAGTGTTATGTTTTTATTTCATCATCTTATGCAGAATTTTATGGGCTTTCATTCGAACCCCCAAAGAATCTCCTACGCCTAATAGTTTTCGAGAAAAATGCAAAAAACTATGGTGTACCCACTAGTGCGCTGAGCCGCTGTCAGCCGCGCTCAAGAACGTTATTTTCTCGTAGCGCGCGAGCAACTGTATGCTTGCTAGGTATTTTTTTTTTTTTCCGGTTTTATTCCAACAACTATTATGAAATTACTTTTTTTTTTAAATCCCTGAAACCACACATGACCACTAAATCAGTTGCTAACAGGTGAAACTGAAGCTGTACATATTTCCCTGTCATTGGTATTTATGTAAATAGACAAGTATATAAGTAGGTGTAAATATAGTGACATAAATATAGGTAAATGAATACATACATAAAGAAAATCACTTATTTCTCCAGTGGCGATGCTCATCCTGCAGGACCAGCTGGGTTTGGAGGTGAGGAGTTATGTTTTGTGTGTGTGTGTGTGTGTGTGTGTGTGTGTGTGTGTGTGTGTGTGTGTGTGTGTGTGCGCTCCACTAGTGAAGGTCTCGCTCGACGTGGAACCGTTCGAAACAGTCACCCATGCAAAGCGGCACATCAAATACAGGACACATATTCCTTGTGTCCTTCCTCACTCCCAAACTGAAGCACAAGGTACACCTGAGCCTCTTCCCATGGGGGATCCTCGCCCGGTGGTGGCCTAGGGTGCGATCCAACCTTACGTCGTCGTCTGTCACCCGGCGACGCTTGCTTGGATGCCCTAGTGCTCCTCCTTGGTCCTGTCTTCTGGGAGAGGGAACTGCAGGCCCAGGCACGGGTTCTCCCGACAGACCAGCAACTGGAGGTGGTGGCGGTGGTGGCACCCCTGATGGCCCTGCTGCAGGCAGTGCTGGTACTGGTGCAGGCACTGGTGGTGGTAGTCCTGCAGGCATTGATGGTGCTGGTGGTGGCAGGACCAATCCTTGTGCTAGTGTCTGTGCCTGCTGGGTGCCAGGTCCTGGTAGTGCTGGCCGTCGGGTTGGAAGGTCTGGGGCGTGGCGGATTTCGTGTCCAGACGCGGGCCAGTCCTCTTCATGGAAATGCAGAAGATCGTAGATGATCTGCTCCACAAATTCAGGAAGAATTACTGTCGCACGTCTGTACTTTTTGTACTAGGCGAACACATTGAAGAGTGCCATGTAGCTGAAGTAGAATGTGATCTTCTTCGTCCACTTGACAGTTCGCCTTTGGATGGGGTAGTACTGGACCATCTGGTCGAAATGGTCCGCCCCACACCCATGTACCTGTTGAAGTCCTCCACGACGACGGGCTTCTCGACTACCTTCTCCACATATGTAGACCGCCCGTCATTACCCCACACCTTCCCTCGAACCCTCTTTGCAATGGTGTTGGGGCTGTGGAAGGTGGACACCATATCTGCTTATTCCTCCACAGCAAGACGAGCGTGTTGTCCTTGTGCCTGTACGCCATGCCCCCCTCAGGCAGGCTCTTAGCCCTGGAGATGGCCTGCAGCTGGCGTGGTGCTCCTCTAGCCAGCCGTATGGTCCCACACACATAAAAGCCTGCTGTGAAGAGTCATTCGCACAGGGCTACAGAATTGTAATAATAGTCCACGAATAACTTGAAGCCCTGGTCCTTCAGCGGTTCCACGAGGCCTAGCATGGTGTTCTCGAGGTCCGCTGCACCCCCGTGTAGACCTCAAAGTTCCAGATGTAGCCCGAGGTCGCCTCAGTCAACATGTAGAGTTTGATGGAGTACTTGGTGGGCTTCTGGGAGTTGTAGACTTGGAAGGAGAGCCGTCCCTTCCACCCCACAGAACCCTCATCCAGGCTGAGATGCTCCTCGGGTTGGTACGTCGACTGGAACCGCTGAAGGAGGTACTCAAAGACTGTGTGAACGCGGATGAGCGATCTTGGTTGTCCCGGGGTATGGCGAGCGAGTTGAAGCAGTGGAAGTGGCGGAGGATGGCGCTGAACAGCCTTCCACTCATCGCTCGCCGGAACCTTGGGTAGTCGTGCAGCTCGCTGTTCCTCCAGTAGTGACTGATGGCTGGCATATGCACGACTCCCATGAAGAGGTATAACCCCAGAAACTTGGCCATCTCTTCATTACAAGAGAACGAGGCATCCAACTGAGTCCCCAGGAATGTGGTGTACCAGTCGGTTTCCACGGTGAGATATGACAACTCACGCGTGAAGAACAGCTGGAAGAACTGCAGCTGAGTTGTTGGGATATTCACCTTGATTCCTGGGGAGCCAGTGAACGGCCAGTGGTTCAGTGTGAACAGGCCACTGCTCCACCTGATATCCTCTTCAGTGGCGGTGGCAGAGGAGGCAGCGGGTTGGCGTGCCTACACCATTCGGCCTACCCTCCGACCCCTTGGATGTCCCCCGTGTCCAGGCAGTGGACAACAACGCCCTCGTCTAGGAGGGGACGGCTCGGACGAGGACGAGGACAAGACAGAGGGCTCCAGGGACACCATTCTCCTTTGCCTGGCCGGCGAGGATGTCACCGTAGCGTCCTGCACAGCAGACGCAGGTGGAAGCCATCTTCACATACGATGGCCCAGCTGTCGGTGACATTGGCTCAGCCAAGGGGGCAGAAGGGCCTGGAGATGGAGAGGCGATGAAGACAGCGGTGGGACTGGGAGGTGCTAGAGGTGGGGAGGGTGCTGCAGTGGTGCCAGCTGCTGGTGGTGGTAATGTTTCCCGTGGTGGAAGGTGGCGGGGCAGCTCCACTTCCAGGCGGGAGGGTGTCAACTCCTCCTCCTCCACCCTGAGCGGTTGCTTTCACTGTCGCTCTCCGATTATATCTTCTCGAGGAGTCTTGTCCACTCTTCTGGTGCCAACCCCCATTTCATTTTAGCTTGGCAAAAGAATTTCTTCGTTGCAAGCCAACTGGTGAAAGATATGCTGTGCCTTGTGAGCTGAAAGAAAGCAATCAAGATATTGTATTCACAGCCAGCCAATAACTTTCATCAACACCGGCACAACGCAAGGAATCATGATATACGTGTATGTCCTTGAAAAACATCATCTGCTACACCTGACTTACCGCAGAGGTTAGGGCCACTTACGTGACATACGGGCCACGTGCGAAAAACAAAAGTAAATAAATAAAAACAGTGCAGTGTGTCCTCGTAAGGGAAATCACGTGTCATACACCTGACTTACCGACTTACCACGAACGGGCCACGTGCATGAACCTCAGTGGTGAATTGTTTCTCATACACTGATAAATTTGGTAATGTCTCATGGGAAATAAAAAAAAATACGTAAACAGTGCAGCGTGTCCTTGTAAGGGAAATCACGTGTCGTACACCTGACTTACCGCGAAGGTAGCGAAATGCTACGTGACGTACGAGCCACGTGCATGAGCCTCAGTGGTGAATTGTTTCTCATACACTGATAAATTTGGTAATGTCTCATGGGAAAAAAAAAAAACGTAAACAACACGAAAACAGCTCACCTCGGCCTCCTTGCAAATTCTTAGGTGCTAGACAGGTAGCGCTACCTTCACGCTAACTCAGGTGTAGGACATGGCATTTCCCTGACGAAAACACGCAGCACTATTTATTGGATTTTCTGTTCAAATGAGACTTAACCAAAGCAATCACTTCATGAGAACCACAGAACACTTCACCACAAAAGTACATGCACGTGGTCCATATGTCTGGTGGCATTTCTGGTTTACTCAGGTGTACGACACGTGACTTCCCTGGCGAGAAAACGCTGCGCTGTTTACGTATTTTTTTCTTTGTATTTTTCCCTCATGAGACATAACCAAATCTAGCAGTGTGTGAGAAACAATTCACCACAAAAATTCATGCACGTGGTCCGTATGTCACGTGGCATTTGGCTACCTTCTCGCTTACTCACGCGTACGAGGCGATGTTTGTCTTACGAGCACGTGGGTCACTTTCAATTTATTTTCACATTACACATAACAAAACCTTTCAATTTATGAGAAACACAGTATATATAGCCACTAAAAGTACATGCAGGTGTTACTTAGTTCACGTTTGATTTCGCTACCTTTCCGCTAAATTCAGGTGTTTACGTGACGACGTCTTTCTTACGACCACGTGCTTCTCCCTTTCTCTTTCCACATTACACATTACAAAATCTATAATTTTTAAAGAAATTCAGTATATTTCACCACTAAAACTACATGCAGGTGTGCCGTTTCTCACGTTGGATTTCACAACCTTTGTGGTAGCTCAGGCATAAGCAGGCGACGTCTTCCTTACCAGCACGTGGTTCACTCTTTCTCTTTCCTCCTTACAAAATCTATAATTTTTTGAGAAATTCAGTATACTTGACCACTAAAAGTACGTGCAGGTGTTACTTACTTCACGTTTGATTTCGCAACCTTTCCGCTAAACTCAGGTGTTTACTTGACGACGTCTTTCTTATGACCACGTGCTTCTATCTTTCTCTTTCCACATTACACATTACAGAATCTATCATTTTTTTTCAGAAATACAGTCTATTCACCACTAAAAGTACATGCAGGTGTTACATAGTTCACAGGTCATTTAGCTACCTTTGCGCTACACACACGTGTTTAGGTGACAATGTTTTTCTTATGAGCACGTGCTTCACTCTTTCTCTTTCCACATTACACATTAAAAAATCTATCACACACTTATAGTTCAGAACAACACTATATGAACGCGCTCTGTAGGTTACCTGTACAATGACTCAGGTATCGCATACGATATTTTCTGCCGGGCACGTGTTGCAGTGTATACGTTGTTCCACACGCGCATACGCTGAACATATCACTATAACAATCGTACTTTACACCATTTAACCCGCCGAGTCCCACGACGTACGGTGTACGTCGCTACTTTTTTCCGCGGACAGACCCGACGATGTACATCGTACGTCACGCAATTGCAAGGCCCATTGTGTGCACATTTTTCAACATTCGCGGGTGATTTTTGGTAGGCATATGTGGGAGACCTTCCTCTACCTGCTGTCAAGCGGGGATACTGCCTGGCCCCCTCCTAACCCCCCTTCCCCCCCTCCCCCCACACTAGGCAATTCACCTGTTAGCAGCAACCTAACCAGTAAAGGTATGTTGCCCCACGGTCCCTCTAATGACGAAATTCACGGTGAAAGTGATTCCTGAGGTGGAGGACAAAGAAACAAAGAAGCTAGAGGTAGAAACAAACAGAAGTGATTAGGTGGTAATGTCATAAAGGAAGGTGCCATATACTGGAGTTTTGGGTAAGTGAACAATGCTCATAAACGCCTATATTATTGTGTGAAAACCATTATAGACTTTTACAACACATAAATTCGTACCAAATAAATGAAATAAATATGTAATTTAAAGTGGCTTGAATTAGTCAACCCTTCCATAGTTCGTTTTCTTAGCCAGGTACCCTGAAAAAGAAGGAAAACGTACGATTGAGTGACACCTGTATCAACATTTTTTGACCTCAGGATCGCCATTTCACTATGAATTTTCGATGTTTCTCACCAAAAGCGAAGGTTTCAGCCAAAAAACAAAAAGTCGAAAATCGGTCGGGATCTGGGGGTAGGTTGGGTAAAAAAACGGTCGGGACTCGGTGGGTTAAGAAGCATAAGGAATAATGTTTTATACAAATAAAATAAAATATCCCTAAATCTCCTCTATTTTCACCCCGTCATGGCAACAGCATGCCGTGACTGTACAGCGTACATGACTCGTACCCTGGCCAATATTTTATCACTTTCACTTGTTGCACTGTACTCCTTTTTATTGCACAATAACACTAACACACATATAGCAGCTTAAAACAATGATTTCACATATACCTGGGCAATTTATTCCATTCATGACTACGCCGTGTTCTAAGGCGGTTTCCCGCCTCCCCCAAATATAAAGCTGCTGCACATTTCGCCATATCCTTGCTCACTAGCAATTGCTAAATATATTCAACTGAATCAGTGTCACTACTTCAATGGTTGAATACTCACATTTGGTGCAGGGCAGAGGAAGGGTTGTTGTAGGGACACGGCAAAAATCTTCGTTGGGCCATCGGCTGATAACGGTCAGGAACGAATCACAGACACCTATTTCCCTAATGCAAACACCAAATCTAATCACAATATTGCCCAAAAAGTCAATACAGGCACTATTGGTATGGTGGATGACAGTGCACGCCGAGGAGGATTTAAAGGGACAGAGCCGTGCGCTACCTTCTCCCTGACAGCCGTTGTGGTACTAATCAACCTGGAAGTGCTGTCGCCTGTTGCAGGTCCCAGAATTGCCAACTCATTACTTTCGACGAGAGCCGGGCAAGCTATGACACCGCCAAAAATGATGCCAATCAGCCAAAAACTTTATTTTTGGCATAATTTTTTAGCCCTTTATGACGTGTTTTTCGTCATCGTGCATTTATGCGTAAAGACCCACATGACACCTAACGCGTCTTCGTGCGCAAAAGGGTTAATAAAAACAATTGACACTCGTGAACTTTTCTTCACTAATTTTTATTACTCATTCTATGAACAAAATTATATTGATATAACCAAATATATCAGTAAAGTTTATCGCCCCCCCAGTGCCTCATCAGAACTCAAAATATATGATTCCATATCCACACAGTTGACCAACCTTAACGCCACTCTTACTACTGAAATTACAGTCTTGGGTGATTTTAACATTCATAATGAAGAATGGCTATTGAATTCTGCCAGGACTGATGATACTGGTCTAGAATGCAACCTATTTGCATAATCATTTAATCTCAAGCAACTGATGAAATAACCAAAGAGAATATCAGATTATTTTGACCATAGTGCCTGCCTACTTTACACAAATAACCCAGGTCTGTGCAGGATAGAGGTACTGTCATCACCTGGATCTGCCAACCACAATTTCACCGAAGCTACATTAGTCAGTGGTCCTAAACCTTCCCGCCCTGAGCCAGTCAGGGTGGCCACCAGATGAAACTTTGATAAGGCACAGTGGGATGGAGTTAGAAATTTTCTAGCTGATATTCCATGGCAGGCTTTCCTCTCTAGACATCACCTATACTCAGTTCCACATTAATACGTTAATATTAGCTGGTATGGAATTGTTCATACCCAGTGAACAATTTACTAAAAGATCGGACTCCTCCATATGGTTCGACAACAATTGTACCACTGGAATGACCCAAAAGTCTTGTATTAACTGTAGCTTAATGTCACAAACCACCGAATCCGTCAATTCATTTAAAATTGCTAGAA
>JAGKTI010024821.1:341-14217 GCA_018397915.1 Birgus latro | reverse complement strand
CTCAGACAACCATCGAAGTTTGACGTCCACAGTTGGGTTGTCTTTGAATAAAAGCTTGATGTAGTCAGCCCTGGGAGCGAATGCTGGAGGAGTAGAGGCAGGAAGCATTGGTGAAACTTGGGGGGAATGAACAAGCTGCAGGGGACGAGGAGTGTTTGATCCAAGGCCAGTTTCTCCCTGCAGAGGACGAGAAGTCTCTTGCCGCTTGGAGGATTTGGCAGCAGGGGTTGAAGGCTCACTGTTGCTATCCGAGGTGTTATGTACAGGACGCTTGGCAGAGGAAGATGCCTGGCTGACTGGGTGAGATGCGGCAGGTACAGATAGTGCTGGTTCAGTAGCTACTTCCACAGCTAACGAGACATTGCTGCTGCTTTGTGGTAGCTGTGGCCAATCACTCTGAGACATCTCATCCTCGTCACTCAGCGCCAGATCAGCTTCAATGTCCTCTAAAGTGGCAGGGCATGGGTACTCCATGCTGATGCACACCTAGGCAGGTAGCAGGGTGAGCGCGGCGTCAGCTTCACAAGCACGACAGTATAGACCAATGGCAGCAGGGGAATTCCATGACGTCACACAGGTCGTACTGCGCATGCGCAGAAACGAGAAAACCCGACCAGGGGGGGCCCCGGCTGCCGCACTGAATTTTCCCCCCAAACTACAGGCTTAGTCCAAACACCCAAAAAACACAACCACTGGTGAAGTGAGCACTGGACCTTTATGTTGCTCCCTGCAACGACAGAAGGGTGTTGGAAGGCAGAAACAGCGGAAAAAGCAGGAATATGAGCCGCACACAGCAATGATTTGTTGATATCCGGCCCTCTGGTGGCAAAATCCTCTGAGATTGGATGGAGTAAGTTCCGTATATTGAAAGTATGACATGTAGTCTGGCGATGTAATAAAAGATGAGAGATGAGAAGTGATATATGTATATTTACAGTATGAAGATGAGAAAATGAACCATGAGAATGGAAATGGAAATGTATGGAGATGACGGAATGCTAGTTGCAATAAATAGTAGGTGAGATGGGGGATGAGTAATAAAGACTTGCGGTGAAGGTGAGTATGGAGTGAGGGATGGAGATGAATTATGACAACAACACACAATCTGTAGAGAAAATCGGAGGATAATCTCTATAGAAAGTCAAATGGGTGGATGAAGGTACACTAGTGTAGTTACACAGCTGAGTTGTGAATGAAGTGGAGAGGGGAGGTGAGAGTGTTGATCAGCTGGTGGGAGAACTGGGAGGTCATGTGGTGGTGACGTCAGAGGCAGACGGGCTCGGTGGATGAGACTGGTTGTGAATATGTCTTATAGTAGGTATGTAGGATGAGTCTTGGAAGAGGTGGAGGCTCTCGCCGGTCTTGAGTTGATACGTGAATAGGAGGTTTGACTGGTGCGGTGGATGGTTAATCCAAACCAGATGGGAGGCACTGAGGGGTCGACAAATGTCTCCACAGGCAAATGCAAAGCTGGTGGGTGGCAGATGTGGCAGATGTGGTAGATGTGGAGGGTGAACGGCAGATGCTGGAGAGGGCCACCGGGAGATGAACAGGTGTCTGAACAGGTGTCAGAAAAGATAAGACAGGTGCGGAGGGCGGCGGCGTCGATAGTCACGGCCTGTGTGGGGTTGTGGTCGATGTAGAGAATGACACTGGTGAGGGAAATTGGACACATGTAAATACAGAGCCAGTATTACGCCACGAGAGAGGGCGAGGCTGTGTTGCGTGGCGGCAAGGAGTTGTTGGTGGCACTAAAACACTTTAGGAGGCGGTCAGAAACGACGGTCCGAACACCGCTGCTACCAAAACGTAATACCCCTCTCTTGATGGTTGAAGGAAAGTCCTAGAGTAGCTATTTACGGCCTTTAATTGTGGAGCACAGAAATAAGGTGTTACCCCTCATGATGTTAGCCCTCGACTGCCCGGGACATATGGCATTGGTTGGCTGGCAAGCATGGGAACGCTGCTTACGTCTGCAGTTCTAGGATACATTGGGGGGGGCGGGATATACACATATATATAATGGCATAATACATACATATAAGGGGAATGGTACAATAGAAACAAGTAGTATAAAAGTACTGGTTTCAAATAAGGCACCAAATTCAATGGGAAACTTACATTATTGTAACACTGACTTGCTTTGGTCAGAGAAACACGGAAAAGGAACGTACATGATCTTACCGTGTATCGTGTTCTTCCGGCAAAACCAAAATCTAGCTTGTGACAAGAAAGCGACAGTAAGTTTGTCGGTGAATCCCTCCCCAGTTGTGAAGGTGGAGGTATATAGCCAGACTGAGGGAAGAATGACTCAAAATCACAGACACTAAACCAAGACTGGTGAGACAAATGCAAAGGATTTGAGGAGGCTGTGATTGGAACTGCTGGTAGGAGCTGTGTGAGAGGAATGGGTGCCGATATTTAGTTAAGGACTTAAGAACTTAGGGTAGTTAAACTTAAAATATGAAGCGCTAAGACGTATGAAATTGCTAATCTTTGACGGTAGCTTCTTAAGTACGGAAAGAAATAATTACATGCCTCTATACACCGAAAGAATTCTATCCACGCACGTAAATGTTAGTGGAAAGTACCTTTTAATTTCACAGTAAACATTATTTCCACATGTAGGTAAAATTCTTCCATTTGAACATTTAACTACGCAGTATAAGAGCACGTCTGTTTATCATTACCTACTGCATATTGCAATGTGGGATTCAGGTTAATCATACGTTATACTGGTACTTTGGTCAGTATGTAAGGTATTTGCTGAGCAGTGAGAGAGAGTGTGAGGGATCAGAAGAAAGGAACAGCAGTTTTAAAAAATGGCTGATGAAGGAGAAAGTAAGAAAACGTGAAGAAAGCGATGAAAATAGAACAAGTGAAAGGAAGTAGTATTGTTATGAGAACTAGCGGAACAATGGAGGGGGGAAGGGGGTTAATGACTTGAAAAGGTAACGAATCCTTTTTCCTTTTTTTTTTTCAAGGACGAAGGAACCGAAGGCCAGGAGCCCACAAATCGATCCTTCCCAGAAAAAAAAAAAAACAGAGCCAATTTCATGAATCGTTCATTTCGAGTTGCATGGACACACTGCGTTTGAAACACTGGAGATCATAAGAAATAGGAAATACAGACAGAGGGAGACGGTTCCAGAGCTGACCTATTGCATAAATGAAGGGCTTGGAGTATCGGTAAACTCTTACATTAGAGAGTTGGACAGAAAAGGGATGAGGGTTTGATGCTAGACGGGTGCTTCACGCCCGTCATAGAGGTGGAGGGATGCAAGCAGACAGCTCAGAGGAGCGGTGACTATTGAAGTAGCAACAGAAAAGAGATAAAGATGCAACAGTGCGGCGAAGAGACAGAGGTTGAAGATTACCAGTAAGAGGAGGAGGAGAGTTAATGAGACGAAAAGTCTTTGACTCCACCTTGTTCAGAAGAGCTGTATAAGATTAGCCTCCCCAAACATGAGAGTTGTACTCTACACAGGGGCGAATAAAAGCTGCGTATGAAGTCAACAATTGTCCTGGGGTAAAGTAGACGCGGAGTCGGCTTATCACACCTAATCTCTTGGAAGCAGATTTTATAAGAGACGTAATACAATCTTTCCAATATAAATCCAGAGAGAATTAAATCCCAAGTAAGTTTAATGATGATGTAGTACTGAGCTGGATATAGTTTAATGATGATGTAGGGCTGAGCTGGATATTGTTAAACATTAGCGGGTACCTCCGTGGAATATTTTGTCAGGTTGATAGGTGTAAGAACTGAGACTTTGATGCATTAACAACAAGATTACTTTTATCCCAGTCAGAGATACGAGCCAAGTCAGATAAAAGGTGTGCCATAGCCTCATCCTTGGTTTTTGAAGTAACTGCTGAGATGGACGTTGCGAGAACCGAATGGAAAGGTGAAAGAATCATCAGCATATGAGTGGATAGGGTTAGATGTACAGCTTAGAAGGTCATTCATGAATAAAATAAAGAGAGTTGGTGATAAGACAGAGCCCTGAGGAACAACACTGTTAATAAATCTAGAAGCAGAACGGTGGCCGTCTGCAACAGCAGCTGTAGAACGACCAGAAAGGAAGCTAGAGATGAAGGCACAGATAGAAGAATGGAAGCCATAGGAGGGTAGTTTGGAACTTAAAGATTTATGTCAGACTCGATCGAAAGCCTTTGAGATGTCAAGTGCAATGGCAAAGCTTTCGTCAAAGTCCCAAAAGGAGGATGACCAGGAGTCTGAAAGGCAGGTGAGAAGATCGCCAGTGGAGCATCCCTGACTGAACCCATACTGACAATCAGAAAGATGGATGTGATAGGAAAGATGCTTGAAATTTTTTCTGTTGAGAATAGACTCGAAAGCTTTTGAGACACAGGATGTTAAAGCAATTGGACAATAGTTAGAGGGTTGGGAATGGTCACCCTTCTTTGGGACAGCCTGAATGAGAGCAAACTTCCAGCAAGAAGGAATATTACAAGTTGATGGACAATGGAGAAAGAGTTTACCTAGGCAGGGTGTAAGGACAGAAGCACAGTTCTTGAGGACAACAGGAGGGACCCTGTTAGTATTGATTCCAGTGATGGTAGAAAATACATCAGCTGAAGAAAATTTAAAATAAGCCATGAGGAAGTCAGAGGGGGAAAGTGATGGAGGAACAGCACCCGAATCGTCTAAAGTGGAATTGGAAGAGAAAGTCTGAGTGAAGAGATCTGCTGTATCAGTAGAATAAATAGCTACAGAGCCATTAGAGTAGAAAAGAGGAGGGAAGGATGATGAGGTAAAGTTGGTAGAAAGGTTTTGGCAAAGTGCCAGAAGGAGCGGGAAGAATTCGAGTTGGAGAGTTGAGAGTATTTAGTACGGACGAAATTATATTTAGGAGAGTGAAGAACAGACTTAGCACGATTCCGGGCAGAAACATAAACAAGGTGTGATTCAGGAATGGGTTGGCTCCAGTACCTTATATAGGCCCTCTCCTGGTTGTGGACAGCATTAGTAGTAGCGTGATTAAACCATGTCTTTTTTGCATTAGTCAAATGATATGAGAAAGGAATGCATGGTTCCATGCCCGAGAGAATAACCTCCGTAATGCACAAGGCACATTCAGATGGCTCCCTGCCTGGAAGCAATAATCACTCCATGAACAATCAAAGAAGTACTGCCTGAGGGCCTCCCAATCAGTAGCTCCATAGTGCCACAACCGAAGTTTCTTTGGAGGGTCCACATGCCGTCCTGGAGCGATAGGGGCAATGAGATTGTGATCGAAGGAGCCCAGTGGAGAGGAAATATCAAGAGCATAAGCAGAAGGATTAGTTGTAAGGAAGCTGTCAAATATGCTGGAACTCTCTCCAAGACAGTCAGGGGATACGGGTAGGGTGCTGTACAAGCTGCACTACATTATTAAGGATAGAGAAGGTCTCGGCTTGTTCACCATGTGGATCAGTAAAAGGAGAGGAGAGCCAAAGGTGGTGACGAACACTGAAATCTCCTAAAATGGAGATTCCAAAGAAAGGAGAAACGGATAGGATGCTTTCCATCGTAGAAGTAAGATAGTCGAAGAATTTTTCATAGTCAGTAGAATTAGGGGATAAGTAAGCAGTACAGATATTTTTAGTCAGAGAATGACGGGAAAGCCGAAGCCAGGGAATAGAGAATTCAGGACCATAAGAGCAAAATAAGTCGTTGTGTACATAAGCAGAACAGCCACCTTTGGCTTTGAAATAAGTATAGAGGAAGGAGGAGGATCAGTTGCCTCAGACAGCTGAGTCTCATTTAAAAAGAGAAAATGAGGTTTAGATAAGGATAGATGGTGCTCAACAGAGAGATAGTTAGAGAAAAGGAAATAATTTTTGCAGAAGTGATGAAGAAGCGAGCCAGTCAGTGGTTCCAGGCAACTAACTCACTGAGTCGTCACCGGGAGAGGGACAGACGGTGGGGGCATTTATGCCCCCCCCCCCCTTCCCCGGGGACTCCGAGGCTTGGCACAATGATTCCTTTTTTTTTTTTTTGTATGAAATGTACAGTGTACTGTGCATGTAGTTTGGTGTTGACGGTTGGAGAAACTTGTACTGGAGAGTATGCTGGCCCACTCTCTGTATTACAGAAACAAAGAAAAAGTACAGCATTGGGGGGTGGTAAGGAACTAGTCCCGAGAGCTGATGAAACAGGAGCTCCAGCTCTCCCTGTCATCAGCTTTCCATCCACCTTGGGAGTACTGCCCTGCTCGACTGGTGCTACAGTCTACTCCCCTAGAGGTTAATAACTAGAGTTCTTCGAAGAGTTTTTCAACGTGACAGTTGACCAAGTAACGTCGAACAAAATTTTGTATGTCTATTTCTTGAGGTCCAAAAGTCATCCTACTGGCCAAACATTACTTCACCATTCTAATACCAATACACCAGTCCTGTATGAAACAGCCCTAGCATGTATTCAATATGGACGGTGGGTGTTAGCGCCGAAGTGGTGACATGTGGAGGTGTATGGATGTAGGAGGACTACTGGGCCTTGATAACGGGCTGTAAAGCCTATGCCCAGAGTTGGTCACATAAAAAAAAATATCTGGCGTTAGTGCACACTATTAATAATGAAAATATGCTAGGACTGTTTCATTATGGATGTGTGTATTGATAGTAAAAATGATATTAGTAATGCCCTTTCATTGATCTTGTAGAAGATCAAGAAGATCTGGTTTAATGCATCTAAAATATTAAGACTGTTCCTTACTCCAGCCTGAGGTCGTAACTAGCCTCTTGTGGACCGTAGGCGATTGTAATAAGTAGCAAATGGGGTATGGTGAGATGGAAAGAGGGGACAAAATAAACATTGCTGGAGAGATAGTATGGAAGTGGGAGAAAAGTGGAACTACAGCAGAGTATATTATATCACTAGAAAGCACTCAGGAAGAGCATACCTCTGCCAATGCCATTGCCCTTAGAAAGGATTTGGATCAAAATCCAGATCCGCCCAAAATTTAATATTTTTTTTCTTGGCCCATGGCACCCCCTTCCACAAAATTTCATTGAAATTCATTGACAACAAGCAAAATATTCCTGGATCAGGATGATGATCCCGATCACAACCAAAATCTAATGGAGCTAAAGTGTACCATTCCCCATATATGTATGTATTATGCCCGTTATGTATATATGCCTCCCTCACTATATGCCTTCACTGTATGCCCCCGCTATATGCCCCCCTCACTGTATGCCCCCCCCCCCATTGTATCCTAGAACTGCAGACGTAAGCAGCGTTCCCAGGCTAGCCAGCCAACTCGAACCATATGTAACAGTCAGTCAAGGGCTAACATCCACTGAGGCTACGCCTCATCTCTGTGCTCCACAATTAAAGGGCGTAAATAGCTACTCCAGGACTTTCCTTCAACCATCAAGAGAGGGGTGTTACATTTTGGTAGCAGCGGTGTTCGGACAGTCGTTTCTGACAGCCTCCTACAGTGTTTTAGTGCCACAAACACCTCCTTGCTGCTCCGCCTCTCACAGCCTCACCCTCACTCTCGTGGCCTAATACCGGCTTTGCATCTACATGTGTCCAATTTCCCTCACCAGTGCCATTCTCTACATCGACCACAACCCCACACAGGCCGCGACTATCGACGCCGCCACCCTCCACACCTGTCTTATCTGTTCCGACACCTGTTCAGACACCTGTTCATCTCCCGGTGGCCCTCTCCAGCGTCTGCCGTTCACTCTCTGCATCTGCCACGTCAATGCCATCTGCCACATCTGCCACTCATCAGCTTTGCATCTGCCTGTGGAGACATTTGTCCACCCCTCAGTGTCTCACATCTGATTCGGATTAAACCACCGCACCACTCAACCCTCCTATTCACGTATCGACTCAAGACCAGCAAGAAACTCCACCTCTTCCAAGACTCATCCTACATACCTACTACAAGCCGTATTCACAACCAGTCTCATCCACCAGGCCCGCCTGCCTCTGACGTCACCACCACTATCATCTCCCGCCAGCTGATACACCTCGCCTGACATCCACCCCCCCCTTCACTTCGTTCACAACTCAGCTGTGTAACTACAATAGTATACCTTCATCCACCCATTATTGACTTTCTATAGAAATTATCCTCCGATTTTCTCTACAGATTGTGTGTTGTTATCATAATTCATCTCCACCCATCACTTCATACTCACCTTCACCGCCTGTCTTTATTACTCATCTCCCATCTCACATACTATTTATAGCAACTAGCATTCCGTCATCTCCATACATTTCCATTTCCATTCTCATAGTACATTTTCTCATCTTCATACTGTAAATATATATATCACTCCTCATCTCTTATATTACGTTGCCAGACTACATGTCATACTTTGCATATCCGGAACTTACTCCATCCAATCTCAGTCAGGAAACAACCAATGACCACAATCCACCCGCCGAGGACGATTCAGTGACTCATTTACGTAGCGGACGCACGTACCAACGACCTACCTTACCACCCACCACCTCATTTCTCGCCTCACAACACACTTCCCATCCAGATACTGTCCATCCACATACCTCATGTTACTGCACAGTCTGCTTCTCTCCTTCCTCCTACCACTCTCGTTAACTCTTCTGCCCCACTTCATCTCTCGTCTCCCTTACATTTAACTACCACTATCTTCTCTCTCTCTCATACTCCAATCACTTCCACGCTTCCAACAATGAACCAAACAACCTCTACTCCCCAGTCTATCTTGACGATGACAATCGTCCCAAATTTTCCGGCGAGAACTCCACTTGGTCTGTTTATGATTTTCTCAGAGAGGTCGAAACCGACATTCACAATTGGCGGATTTCAGATGAAAACCTCAGAGTCTCTTATCTCATCGGCCGCTTACACCAAGGCAAATCGAACATCGGATCTGCAATCCGTTCTGCACATTTTGATGGCATAACAGCCTTTGATGATTTCCGTAAGGAACTCATAACACTTTGTTGCCAACATTCCAATGCCGCATCTCTCATTGGGTTCACTAATCTCACCCAGATGGATGAGGATTTGCAAGCCCCCCCCCCCCCCAACATGCCAAACTACACGAAGCAGCCACTGGCGTGAAAGCCACTAGTAGCGAGATCTGCCAGTTACGTATAGGCACGAAATGGATACAGAACGTAGATGGAGCTCCAATGGTTTCACTTAACAACCTTGCAGATTTATTTGGTTACCTGAGAATCCTCCATTGGCATATTCCGAAAAAGAGAGAAATAGCCCTGGCGATCGATTTCAATCCAGGAGATAAAATTGTTCAGATCACTAAAATCATCCATGAAAGAACAGGTTCAAACCACACGTGTCAGGCCACAGACCGCCCCTTGCTCTCTCACGTCTGTTACACTACCACTCCCCCAAACTAATACTGTTCCCGTTCAACCACACGAGGCAGACCTACCACACATCGTTCTCCAACCGCCGGTCGTGATCAATCTAGCGTCCGACAGAACACAGTCCTCGATCCTCTGCTGGCACTGTGGTAAACCCGGACATCAAGCAAACAATTGAAACCATAAACACACAAGGCTTTACTCCCAAACTAGACGGCGTACGCCTTCTCGTTCTCGTCACCTTATATGCAAATATCACAAGACTAGTACGACACACACTACCGACGAGTGTCGTTACCTAAATAGCCGCCAGCCAGGGGACGTGCCGTGCCCCTATCGGACCAATATGACGTAGCAACAGAACACCAACTCCCCATCCGCCATGTAGGACCTATAACTTCCTCAGGTCTAATCATTCTAGGACGTAGTAATGACATACCAACATCGTTCTTCATGGACACCGGATCTATAGTACATATGATTTCTGATACCTCCTTAGACATCATTCAACGCCACCGCAACCACGTCAGTTTCCTTGAACCGCCAGACATTCGCCTATGCGGTGTTGAAGGCTCAGAGTTTAAGGTCAAGGGAAGAGTCACTTTAGAAGTACAACTAGACAGTGCCTTGCTCCCTTTCCCAATAGAATTTCATGTTACTAACGACCTGAAATATCCAGCAGATGCCCTTACTGGCTTACCCACCATGGCACAACATTCCATTGCATTATTGCCTGACTGTAGTAGTATAGACATTTCTGGGTTCCCAGTCTACGGTATGGAATGTCCCCGTCCTGTACTGCCAGTAAATTCAGTCATTCAGTTCCCCCTGACTCTCGCACTCCCTAAGAGTACAGAACAAGCCAAGCCATCATCATCATCACCACCCGAGAATGCAGAGATCATTCCCTCGCTGACTGAGAGCGAGGAAACACCTGATGATACATTCTCTCAGCATTCAGAAAAGGCTGGAAGAGCCTTCTCTAACGACAGCACTACAGCCGACTCAGACATGTCTCAGTTACATACCTCACAGAGTCTAACTAATGTTCTTCAACACGCAGAGACGAGGCGTGCAGTAACGAATACGTGCACAATTTTGTTACTGCATGAGTTCACCAAAGTCTCTGCTCGTGTTGTAGGTGCGAAAGAAGGAGTGGATGTACTAACACTACCTGAGACGTGTTGTGTGAATGGCTTAACTTATGAGTCAGTCTGGTGCACGATCTTAGAGGACAGCCTATGTTATCTATACTTGCTCAATGCCACGAATGCTCCACTAAAACTTAAAAAGTGGTGTAAAGATCGGAGATTTCCTAGTATACCCAGCGGCCGTAATGGTGTACCAGGCATCCTCTATCCCTACTGATGATACCGATGATGATAGTCAACCAAAAGGTATATGTGCCATCAACTCTACGGGATCTGCTTCGATTCGTTCACATGACTTTCTCTCACATCTAACTTGCAAAGATTTTCCACAGCGTAAATCTCAACTGCTCGACCTTTTGCACGCTTACAGAAATGTGGTAGCCTTTCCTGGAGAACAAATGGGCAAGACAGACTTAGTCAAACATCACAAAGACCTAGTGTCATGAACTCAGCCAATTTACCTACCAGCAAATTGGTTACCTCACAGCTTGAGAAAACAGACAGATCAGATGGTACAGAACATGTTAGTTCAGGACATTATCGAACCCTCCGTCAGTCCATGGAATAGTCCTCTTTTATTAGTCCCAAAGAAGGACGGCAACTTTAGACCAGTAGTGGACTACCTTAAAGTAAACTCCGTAACCGTTCCAGACCGTTTTCCGTTACCTGTCCTTACAGATTTGCTAGAATCACTGCGTGAAAATAGCGAAGTCTTTTCATCCCTAGACCTCATCAGTGGTTATTGGCAGGTCGAAATGGAAGAATCCTCTCGCCCAATTACAGCCTTCAGCACCCATTTCGGGCATTTTAAGTTTAAGACACTTCCTTTTGGTTTGAGAAATGCTCCTTCAGTAGATCGTGCAAATGTAAGGCTCGATCCTCTGCACACAGCAGAGGAAAATCTTTAAACAACAACAATCCTTCAGTATTCATGTGACTTATCCATTCGGTTTTTAGTGGCATGATTGGACACTCTCTTTTTGCTTACATAGATGACATCATTGTTGTAAGTAAATCTTTCCCTGACCATTTTGCCAAACTACAAAAAGTATTGGAACGCCTACAGCCAGCAGGCCTGAAAATCAACCTCAGTAAGTGTGACTTCCTGAGAAAGAAAATAAACTTTCTAGGCCATGTCGTCGACGCACAAGGTATTCATACTAATGACGACAAAACTAAGGCGATCATCAATTTCCCAGAACCTAACACAACCGATGCTGTCAGAAGTTTCCTATGCCTAAGTGGTTACTATTGCAGATTCATTAAAGACTATGCAAAGATCGCCGCTCCTCTAACCCACTTACTAAGGAAGAATGTATCCTTTGTATGGACTAACGATCAGTCCCAGGCTTTCCAAGCGCTAAAGACAGCTCTTGTCAATGCCCCAATTTTTGCATTCCCTGATTATTCCAAACCCTTTCTTCTATGCACAGATCTCTCAGCCGCAGGACTTGGTGCAGTTGTAATGCAACTAGATCAAATATCCAGGAAGCGTGTAATAGTGTATGCTAGTCGCGCACTTACCACCGCTGAACGTAATTACAGTGTCACTGAATTACAAGCTTTGGCAGTAGTCTGGTCTTTGAAACATTTCAGTGACATAGTATATGGTTATCCAGTGCATATCCAGACAGACCACCTTCCTCTATGTGATTTGTTTAAGGGACGCAACCTCACCGGTAGGTTAGCTAGATGGTCCATCACCATCCAGGACTTCAATCCCACTTTTCAGTATGTCCCAGGAAAATCGAATGTAGTCGCAGACGCCCTCTCACGTCATGTAGCCGCACCTGTCACATCACTGCAGCCCAAGACCATTGACAGCACAACCTTAACATCAGAGGATGTTCAAAACTCTCAGTGCAAAGATTCCATGTTCTCCCAAGTAGTTTATTTCCTCAAATCAGGAGATGCCACGACCTTACCTACTCTACCAGTACCACTAGATGAGTTCATACTAAAAGATGGTCTCTTGTACAGAAAAACATTCCTTACAGGGAAGGATTTACCCAACAGAGAAGTACACCAACTCGTTGTCCCAACAGACCTGATGTCTGCAGTCCTTCACATCGTTCATGATACACCTCACGCATCCCATCCACTTAAAGACCGATGCTTGCGCCAAGCACGTCTCGAGTACTATTGGCCAACCATGCATCGCAATATCAATGTGCACTGTGACTCTTGCATCTCATGCTACCGCCACAAAGGTTATACTGGCTTACCTGCACCGCTCTTACAATATCCAATCCCGTCACGCCCATGGGAAACAGTGTCCATCGATCTTCAAAACTCCCTCTTACAGAATCAGGCGCAGAGTATTTGTTTGTAGCAGTCTACCACTTCTCTCGCTACTGTGTCCTCGTCCCCATCTCAGATAAGACCGCGAAGAGTGTTGCACGTGCCTTCGTATATCACGTAATTTGCCCGTTCAGTACACCACATGCAATTTTCACTGACAACGGTACTGAGTTCAACAATAGCCTCCTGGAGGAGTTCTGTTGCCGCTTTAAAATTAATAAATGCAATGTGATACCTAACCATCCAGCTTCCAATGGCCTTGTAGAGCGCCACAAGAGAAAAATCTTAGAGTACCTCAGACACCAAGGCTCCAATAGTTTGTCATGGGATGATGGATGCCCCAAGTGGCATCCTCCATCAATAGCTCCATCAACGCTTCCATTGGCGAATCTCCCTTCTTTGTCCTCTTTGGTTTTGACAAACACTTACCATACACCCTGTTACCCTCAAAGCCAGACCCCATCTATAACATGGATGACTATGTCAAAATAAAATTGGCCAACTTCCAAACAATCCATCAGTATGTAACATCTAATCTCGCTTCATCTAAGGAGGACATGATACAACACCAACATAAATCTGCCTCTCCTATCACTATCAACATCGGTGATCTAGTCTTTGCTCTTTCTCATATGCGTACCTCTAAATTGGATGACAAATTTACCGGCCCCCATCGCGTACTGAATAAACAAGCCAACAAGTTCCACATCCAAGACCTCTCCACTACAGACACTAAGTGGGTCCATGCTGACGATCTAAAACGTGCTCCACGGGGCCTAGTGTTGGAAGAATCACTTGCACAACCTACTGCTCTCTCTCCTACTCCACAAATCCTTCAATCTACCCCATCTCCACCTATCCATCAGTCTCCTTCATCTCCACCTACACCTACTCATTCATCATCCAATCAGTATCGATCCAAACTGCGTTCCGCCCATCAACCTCTCCAGGAACTCTCCCATTAATTCTCACCTAATCTTCTAGGTATGACGATAGCGGTCTACCTGCTGGCAGTGCTGACCCTCCTAGGGTCCGGCTCGGGTGAGGACGATGGTGGAGTACGTCCCGGGGCCTTGGTCGGCTC
>JAGKTI010024820.1:0-14218 GCA_018397915.1 Birgus latro | reverse complement strand
CAGGTGTTGCCCTAGACTGGTGTTTCACAGTTCGGCTTAGTGAATACTGTCAGTTCACAGCGGACTGAAAACAAATATTTCAGCAATCACCGTACTGAAGCCATCTTTTTTTACACCACTTTTCTGATCCTATACATCTGTGATTTTACATTTCTTTATCTATAGGTCAGTCCATCTTCATATTTATCGCAACCGATCGCTCCTTCTTTGTCTTAACCTTGTCATTTCAATGACAGTGGCATGCTACATTTGCATTTTTAAACAAGAACATGACTCACAGGTGGCTTTCAGTACCTGAACATCAAGAAGAACTGTTGACACTCATCTTGTGTCATTTATTACCATGACTATAGATTCATAACATTCATTATTTATTTTTGTGTAATCCTTTTATTACACATGCATGGGCAATGGCTTGGAGCGTTTAATGATTGTCCGGCGCTTGTGTGTGTGTGTGTGTGTGTGAACTAAAACAGAAGACTCAGTTTTAATACGATTTCACCATAATTTGGTAAAGGTATTGAAGGCCAGCCAAGGGAATGAACTAAAATATCTGAAGACGACAAATCAATCTCAAGGTCACATGGCAAAGTCAGCTTTAAAACACACAGATTCAATTTACACCGTATTTAGTGGAAGGGTTGAGGGTAAGGCAAGAACGAGGAGATTCGATTTTGAGATCAATCTGTCAAAGGTCAAGGTCATAGGGCAAGATCAGTTTTCGAACCGTGCGTGTTTGTGTGCTAACAAAATAACCAAAATAGTTTTGACATGATATGGTTAAGGGTCTGCCAAGGAATTCACCTTTTTTTTTTTTTTTTCAGAGTAATATATATCCCAAAAGAAAAGTCAAGTTCACATGTCAAGGCCAACATAAACAGATTTTTTATGCAGTTTTAAATAATCTTTTTTGAAATTGCTCGGGGTCAAGGAAGAATGAAGTAATTCAGTTTCGAGAACAATCTGTCGAACCTGACCCTCCCAAAGTTGCTCCACTTAAGCTACGGACTAGACATGTATAATCCATTCTAGGCAATTTACCAAACAACAAAGCTCCAGGTCCAGATGGATTCCTCCAGCTGTTTTGAAAAGTTCCCCAGAACTTTCTCCTGTTCTAGTAAAATTATTCAGACTATGCATACGTACTTCTTCATTCCCTAATTCATGGAAAGAAGACAATATCCACCCAATTCCAATGAAAGAAAGTTCCTCTGACCCCCCTGATTACAGACCATTAGCTGTCACATCTTCTGTCTGCAAAGTATTTGAGATTGTAATTAAAAAGCACATTATTAATCATCTTCAGTCGAAACTTAATTAGTGATAGACAGTATGATTTGCACAACGAAAGATCTACTGTTGATATACTCAATCTTCTGACTCATGCCATCCATCAGTCAACTGACCAACATGGAGAAACTCATGTAGTAGCCTCTGATTTTTATAAAGCTTTTGACAGAGTGTGGCACCGTTCCCTGCTATCCAAGCTCCCTTGCTATGGCCTGTCATCTTTTGTTCCTCTGATTTCCTGATATCACAGCAACAGAAAGATAAAAGTAGATGACATTTATTGTATTCCAGTTTCCACTCAATTAATGCCGGCGTGCCACAGCTCTGGCTCCAACCCTATTCCTAATTCATATTAACGATCTTTTATATGTCACCCATAATCCCACTCATTCATGCGCAGATGACTTAACACTTCACAGTTCATTCCCACTTAAACACCCATTCACAAGTTTAATATCTCTAACTCACAACTCAGTACAGCAATCTCCATATATCAAGACTTATATAAGATCACCGAATGGGGGCAAAATAACATTGTATCATTTAATGCTGGGAAAACCAAATATACAGTATACAGTTTAATAATAGACAGACATTGACTGAATCGTATATTACCTTCAATGCCACTAATATTCGTATCTTTAAAAGAATTTAATTTCTCGGTATTGCACTTACCAATGCCCTCAGCTGGACCTCTCACATTAAAGCACTTGCTAAAACCGCTTCAGAGAAACTTGGATTATTATATACGGTCCGCAACTTCTTCACTGACGAGCAGTTAGCTATAATTTACACGAGTCATGTGTGTTGTCAGCCTGAATATTGCTTACCCTTGTGGAATGGATGTGGAGAGGCGGCACTAAAACAACTGGACAAATTTCAGAACCAAGCTGTTAGAATTATTAACAACCCTACTATTACACATGAACTACCTCCCCTACAAGTAAGAAGGTATGTTGCCTTCCTTGCAATATTTTACAGATATTTTTACGGCAAATGCTCAGACGAAGTTGCATCCATTGTGCCGCCTCTTCCCACCTTCCCAGGCGCTAAACAGGCATCTGGTTGCACTCATGACTGCACTGTCACACTGCCATATTGCAGAACTTCTGCCTATCAGAATTCTTTTATTCCCTGGCCCGTACCTCTTTGAAACTCGCTTCCTCAGAGTGGTTTCCCCTGAAAACTCAACCTACAGCTCATGAAGTCCAGGTGTTACACATTTTTTTTTATGAATGAAGGACATCCGTAATCTGGTGTATGGATTACTTTTATTCTTTTGTTTTTCCTTCCTCCCTTCTGTTATTGTAAAAAAATAAAAGTCAAGGTTACACAGAAAAGTCGAATATTTGACCATTTGAGCATTTGTAGAGTGTGGGTGTTGCATTCTCTGAGTGCTCCTTTTTGTTATTCCTGTACTGATCTAATGTGGCTCCAAATGAACAACTAAACTGATTGTTAAGCATTTCAAGAAATTTCCTGCAACCCTTTAACCCCAAGGGAATCATAGCGCAATGCTCCACTACTGATATGTCCAGTAATTAACAGGAAGCCTCCACAGGGATCACCAGAGTCATATTATTGCAGCAGCTGGGGGTGGGGAGGGCGCCGAATGGAAGGATGCGTGGTGCCCACTGATCTCTACAATATGGAGGGGCTTTCTCACGGGTAGCACTGCTAGTTTGTGTGTCCGCCGCCAGGGCGGTGTCGGTGTAGTGGCAACCAACCATGTTTAAAAAGATCGCTTGACGCTCACGCCTTTTGAAATCAGCCGATGAGTCTGGAAAATAAATTGCCATGTCCACTACATAGTTTACGGATGCAAAATTTTGCACAGGACTTCATCGATGAGAGATGGCATTATGTTTCCTAGGTAAGACACATATCTTGCTGCTAATTCTACAAGATTACTGGATATGTTAAATGGCAGAGAAAAAGATTCTTCCTTCTCAAGATGCACTGCTACTAGCAACTGGAGGCTATAGTTATTTGAGCACTTTAATTGGCAAGAGAGACAGGGGAGGCTTCCTGTATGCAAATTAGAGTGTAGTTTAAATCTATCATGAAACTGAGAAGTGTTTTCAAATTTTGCAAAAGAAAAAAACATCTTAAAACATCAGCCTATGCCACCAGTTATATGCCACCAGTTATTTCCACAGCTAAGTTACTCAACATCTCACACAGTATTACTGTTCAAAGAATATTGATTGTCTAAACATTTATATGTTTGACACCTCCACAGAGGACAATCATGTTCACAAATTAATAAAAGTGTTATCACAGTGCTACAGTATTATTAGGGTACATCACATTAACAAATTTATCACGGAGGAAGCTATTGGTACTAATGTAGTGTTCTGCACTGCAGCAACTTAAGACGTTGTTTTATTCATACTCTTGGCTAAGTGTATCATATAATTCGTAGAGCTAGGCAGAAAAAATCATAATTATATTATATTTTTGTATTATGATACATATGTATACACATGCAGCAGGAAAAGAGACAGCAAGCTAAGAACAGTGTTCCAATTGAAAGGTGGAGGCGAAAAGTGGGTGTATTTCACTTTGCCGGCAGTAAGTCACACGCTCGCTGCGGAGATAGCCCCTCTATATTAGAGGTCAGTGGTGGTGCCTTCCACAGCACCAGCACGGGCATATACTGCCCCCCACCTCAACACCAGCTTTGAGGCGATGTCCATGCACCAGTACCAGCCAGCTGGTGTGGATCTTACTCTGATTTCTGAGTAGCAGCATGATAATTAAACAGGTCTAAAGAGAATTAGAAAAACATATCATGATTTTATCTTAATGATAAGTGATGGTGATGCCATAAAACATGAGTCAGCTCCGCATGTTTCTTATTTGATGATTGCGTAGGCTCTGCTTTTGCTATTTATATTTTTAGTGAGGAAGAAATAAATAAAAAGCTGGTAAATAATTATTTACATTACACAGTTTGTGAAATTTTGATTTACTGATCTAAACATAATGAAAACTGCATAAAGACAACTAAGCTACCCAGGGTATGAGCGCAGTAATATGAAATCTAATTATAAGAGATTTGTGAATGATCACTTGCTATCAGCGGTCTATAACAGGTGAGAAATGAAACGACTGGGGCAATGCCCACAAGATCAGTAGCGTTTAGTTTGTGATATTTCAAACTTACTTTAGTGAAAACAATTAAATACGATAGCTGAGAGACTGAATAAGTAAGTGAGGCCCTATTTTAATGTTTTCGACAGCCACCCCGCTGGAGTGCATAACAACAAGCTTTCAAAAGTAACATTAATTCAATTTTTGGGGTAATTGCACTGACAGAAATTACAATCCCAAAAGTTATACACAATCCATCATCTGGATTGTATGTTTCTTTCAGACTTTTTTTTTTCGATGCATTAATATACATGTTCTGTGCCTNATATTTGTGTACAATTGTATCACCTTCCGCCTGATGTTTGGGAAGTCCCATCAGAGTCCCTTTGAGCGAATAATTTATATGAGATTTGCTTGTGCCACACCCTCCATACGTTGCCTTCGCGCTTATTCAGTTCTTCGCCGTTTCTTTAATACTAAATGTAATGAACTCTTTACAACTTTGAGTTCTTTCCTTGTTTATGGTTTTCTTTCACTGTGCTGCTCCTTTTATCCGGCCATTCCTTATCTGAACATTCGTATTCTTTTTTACTTTCCACCTGACAGCGTCCGAGGAGGGTATTGTTATCACTGGTGTTCATCCGAAGAGATGAGCAGCAGGATGGGCAGCAGGGTGCCTGACCAGGAGAAGAGATTTCGTTTCCAAAGCAGATTTCAGAAACTTTTAATAAGTCATGAAATTTCACATAGTTACGTGTCTTACAGTGACCTGGTGCCTTTTGATAGGTAGAATGTTGTGTCTTAAGTAGTTTTTATGAAACTAATGAAAAAGTAAAAAGGTGTAGAGATTTTGTTTCCAAAGCAAACTCAGAAAGAATTAACTATAGTCATGAAATTTTCACACAGTTGTGTGACTTATTGTGAACTGGTGCCTTTGGATAGGTAGAATGCTGTCTTTTTTTTTTTTTTTTTTAATAATGAAAAAGTAAAAGTCTCAGAGATTTCAATGCGCCTTGTGCAAGGAATCTGAAGTTAGATGGCGGGTTGCAATGACGATGTTGGTAGTGATGTTGATTGTAGTTGAGATGATGACGATAGCGTTTATGATGATTGTTATGCTCTGTGTTTTTGTGGCGCGACTCCTCACCCTGCAGATACACAGGCTTTACCACAGGTCTTATTGCCGAGTCTGAAGGCGCGACTACTCGCACCAAAAGTCACAGTCACAAGCGTGAGGGTCCTTTAATGCACGACCAGGTTAGAACATTGACCGAAGGAACAGGGCATAAACACAGACAAACCAGTACAACACATATAATGACCAGATTTAGACAAACAATACAATATGGAATTCTTCAATGGCACTTGTAGAGCTACATCACAATAAACGGAATATCACTATAAACAGCAGAGTGGCACACTGGGAAAAGATGAGTCTGTGGCTCACTGCGTGTCCGTATTGGGGCTGCACAATTAGTCCAGGTCTGTTTCTGGCCCTGTACTCTCCAGACAGAGGTTTTTCTCTCTCACACCTTAAGAGTGACACTGAATCGAGGCTCGGTGATAGATACACTGGGGATCACTAGAGAAACCACAGTGGGGTTTATTAACAAAGTGAGGAGCGGGGTACACAGGGGAGTCAAAAGGGGGGGAAAGGGGATTCACCCATGGAAGGGGAGTAGCACTGGAACCACTAAGGGGAGTAGTCACAGTGGGGCTCGTTAGTGAAGTGGGGAGCACGGTACACTGAGGAGTAAGACGGATTCATACAGGGAAGGGAGAATCACTGGAATCACTGAGGGGGAATCACGTATATCACCAGGGCCAGGAGCATCGGCAGGAACACAAGGGAAGGCCCCTACGCTCTCTGGAGATCAGGTGCCAGGCAGGTGTAGGAGGGAAGCCGGTAGGGGGCGAGAACGTCACCTCGCGCCGGGAGACAACACTGGGAGTCCTTGGGCCCTCAGGACTAGGGCCAAAGAGATCCAAGAGGTGAGCAGCCCTATGTAGGGCCCGGGCTGTGGTTGGAGTACGGGGGACACCAGGCAGCTCCGGGGAGTCCGAGAAGGAGAGCGTGCCCTTCGCGGGTCGAGGACTGCGGTCTCGGGAGGAGGGAGAGGCCGTCAGGAGTGGCCTGCGGCCTGGGCGCCCCTGGGAGTCCGTCAGCGTCGGTCGTCTGGAAGTGGGCAGCTGGTCACTTCCCCCACACGCTGGACTTGCAGGGGAGAGAGAGAAACGTCCCACTCGGCCACAGGATGGGTGGGCCAAGGAATGGACTGGCTCCCCATCAGGAGTCCCTGGCTTAGTGGAGGAGGGGGAGCCAGAGCTCACGCCCTCAGCCTAGCAGGCCCTACGGGCACCACCGTAACTCCACGCTGAGAGTAAAGGAGATCCAGTCGGTACTCCTTGGGCCTGGCAAGCCCGATGGGCGTCGCCAGGATGCCCTGATGGAGGGGATAGAGGGGGAGACCCAACGGGCGCACCCTGAATCTGGCAAACCCGACGGGTGTTACCAAGACGCCTCTCGCTCCACCGACGGCAGGAGTGAGAGGTCCGACGGATGTTCTCACTGGGGCAAGACCGATGGACGTTACCTCGCTCCTGCTGGGGGGGCTGATGGAGCCGCTGTGTACCCGACGGGTGTCGTCACAAGGGCTCTGCTCCCTGTCCCAGGGTTGGCAGGAGGGATCCGACGGACAACGCCCTCACACACGTCTGCCCGACGGGCGCAACAGTGATACTGCTCCCGGGGGGAGGAAAACAGGCGGGGAAGAACCGACGGTCGTTCACTCGCCAGCAACTCTGTCAGGAGTTGCTATCCCGCTGCGTGAGAAAACTGATAAACAGCTCCCACCCGAAGTCTGATAAGGGCTGGCATGGGAAGAGAGTAGTGCACTCGGACTGCTACCTCGGGTCTGGTCCGGTTGCGGGGAGGAGGGGCTTATGGAAGAAGGTGAGGTAGGCCATTGTGGGCCGGAAGGCCGTTTCACCTGTAAGGTGAGTATTTCCTCCCTATTTTGGTGGTTGGTGGTGTCGGTATTGGTGTGAATTTTAATGATGATGTTGTGTCCAGTGGTGGTGGTGGTGGTGGTAATGATGATGATGATGATGACGATGATGGTGATGTTGGTGATGGTGGTGGTAGTGGTGATGGTGCTGGTGGTGATAGTTGAAATGATGATGATGGTAGTGGTAGTGCTCGTTGAGATGATGATGGATGGTGGTGGTAGTCGAGATGATGATGATAATGATGATGGTAATGGAGATAATGATGATGATGATGGTAGTGATGATGGTTTATTGAGATGTTGATCATGACGACGATATGATGGTGGTGGTAGTTGAGATGATGATGATGATAATTGTCTCTATCATCATTTTAAGTTTTAATGTCTCTGTTATACAGAAGGGGTGAGGGTGAGGACCGTTATGCGCTTGGTTAGGTGTGCAGGGAGGTGGGGGATATGTGCTTGGTCAGATGGAGGGTTGCAACAGCGTAGCATTGCCCATGTTTTTAGTTGCCCTAACATCCTGCTTCTTTCATCTCGTGCTGATTTGCTTTCCTTTATTTGTGAAACTCTTATTTTTGTCTTGTGTCAAACGCTGCTTCGTCTATCAGGTCATAATATTACTTTGGAAGGAACGTTATCTTTTTTTCAAGCTCTCGGCCATCGGTTCTCTATTTTTGCATAAAAATCAATTACAGTAATAGCATTTACATATGCAGCAATAAGGAGCATTAAGCATACGGAAATGAAAAATTGTTTTCTTCTCGATTCCTATGGTAATCGTATTACTCCTGAATTATGGTAGAATTTCTCATGCATTCTATATGAGTAATTCCCTTATGTAACCAAATGAGCGTTATGTTTGCTGAGAAGATTATTTCTTAATTATGCAAAAATATATCAGATATCTAGCAGAGCACTCAAATGTAAATGTACAGCAGCTGAATATGAAAATTATTATATTGTTACTGTATTTAATAAAGATCTTCAAAGGAAAGATGTTTTTAAGCGGGCGCTACCACGATGTTTACATTAATTTGCATCCATATTCAGCGTAATTACTGTATTATAATGATGTAAAACTCTGTAGAAACTTGTAACGAGGTTCTGATTCGTTTTAATAGCTTAAGATTTATGAATAATAATAACAATAATATTATTAATAATAGTAATGATAATGATAATGATATTAATAATTGTGGAAACTATTTTCCCCTAGATCGAGATATCTTGTGTTTAGCAATAAAACGTGCAAGATTAAAATAATTGTCCCTGTTGAAGGCAGAGAAAAATTCCAGAGAACGCTTATTGCTAGTTCAAGCTGATTATTAACCTAGGGATTTGCTCTAGTTCCTGCCTAATAATCCATGTTCTTAATAAATTAAAATGGTACTGTGTTCAACCTTTATGGACAACTATATTGTAAATACGTGTACAAACTCTTAGGAAAATTCCACTGTACCAGACTGCACCTGTGAGTTGTGGTGACGTGGAAAATGGGAGATGGTATTATACCTTAATGTACATAAAATGAATATTTGATCGTATTCTTTGAAAATAAGATTGATTTGTTAAGGTAGACCTTCCTTGTGAATTTCGTGAGGTAATTCATTGTATTTATGTAACTGTAATTAATAAATGTTTGGCATCTCTGAATCCTATGAAGAAGGATGATAGGTCATTACTCAGTCAGTCCCTTAAGATCGTTCAAGCTGCACGCTGTAAATAAGTTGCACCAGGTCGCTTGGATATAGACCTTCGCAAACCTAATCAAGACAGTTAGCCGGTTGTCATCTGTCATTCCGACACTAGCTAAGTATCCTTAGAGATTTGACCAAACTGAGGGGGAACTAGCTAGGATATGAGGATAAAGAATAGGCGAGTTAGGGTTAGTTATACCCACTCACTTAGACTCCTATTACTCAGTTTAACTTGGTGTTGATAGTAGAACATCAAACCGAATTTATTTTATTATATGGGAAGATTGGTTACCGTCCACAACAGCAGCTATAGAATGACTAGAATGAAAATTAAAGGTGACGGCAAATATAGAAGGATATATGAACCGTAAGACGCTTGAATATTGAAGAGTTGTGCCAAACTTCATCGAAAGCCTTTGAGATGTCAAGTGCAATGGCAAACCTTTCACTAAAGTTCCGAAACGAGGATGATCAGAAGCCTGAATGGAAGATGAGAAGATTGCCGGTGAGATTCCTTGGTGGAACACATGCTAGAGATCGGAGAGGTCATGATTGGAAAGTTGCTTTAAAATTTTTTTGTTAAGAATAGATTGATAAACTGTAGAAATACAAGATGTTAAGCAGCTGGGTGTTAGTTAGAGGGCTGAAAACGTCCACCATTCTTTGAGATGGGCTATGAGAGCAAATTTCCAGCAAGAAGAAAAGTAATAAACTGACAGAAAAAGGCGAAGAAGTTTACGTAGGCAGGGTGTAAGCACAGAATACAGTTCCTGAGAACAACAAAACAACAAAAGGGACCTCATCAGGCCCGTCTGTCTTGTTAATACTGAGGCCAGAAACTGCATCAACTGAAGAACTTTAAATGCCAGTCATGAGAAAAGAGGTGGGAAAATTTGGAGGAACAACACCAAAATTATCTAAACTGTAACTGTAGGAGAAAGTCTGCGTGAAGAAATCTGTATTTTCAGTAGAAGAAGCAGCTACAGAGCCATCAGATCGAAAAAGAAAAGAGAAGGAGGATTATGTAAAGTTGTTAGAAAGATTGTCGGCAAGGTGCCAGATAGAGCGTGAAGAATTTGAGTCGGAGAGGTGGTGTTTAGCAGATAGAAAACTAGAGGAGAGACCTCGGATGCTGCAGAAGTGAATTGAGGAACAGTCAGATAATGGTTCCATGCATCTCGTTTGGTCGTTACCGGGAGAGAGGTGGAAGGCTAGAGCATTTATTGTCACCCCCCGCCATAACTCCAAAAGTGGGTGTTGCGACACCACTATTTACGTTTTTTTTTACAGGAAGTATGGCGCATAATGTGCATGTAGTTAAGCGTAAACAGTTAGAGAATAATGTATAGGAGAATATGTTGTGCCTACACCCCATGTTACTGAAACACTGAAGAAGTTCAGCAAAGGGAGATGATGAGAAGCTAATCCTTAGGGCTGGCGAAGCGGGAGCTCCGCCTCTCTTGTCACCAGCTTTCTATCCACCTTGGAAGTACTCATCTGATTAATTTGTGTTATAGTCCACACCCAACTTTATTCTATAAAAGCAACTTTGTGTGTGTGTGTGTGTGTGTGTGTGTGTGTGTGTGTGTGTGTGTGTAAACTTCATCATCCGGTAGGTGGTCCAAAGCTGGCGGCTGGGTGGTTGATTTGGTGGGTGGATGGGTGGGGTGGATTGGTGGGTGGGTAGGATAGGGAGAGGGGATGGACAGGTGGGGTGGATAGAGTGGGTGGGGTGGGTGAAGTGGGTGGCGTGAGTGGTTGGGTGGTGTGAGTAAGCAGCAGGGAGGTATACTTCATCACTGAACGTATATATTGTTTGTATAGTGTGGTGGTAGTTTTTTGTTGTGTACAAATGTTGTATGGGCATGTGACCTTAGGGCGTTGAGTCTTGGTGTTAATTTGTTTTTAATGTTTGTGATGTGTTGTTTGATTGACATTAATGTATTGTATGTTATACCAAGGATTTTAGGTGTGTGTGTGTGTGTGTGTGTGTGTGTGTGTGTGTGTGTGTGGTAGGGGAGTGTTGTTTATGGTGAGGCGTGGAATGTGACTATGTTCTGATGTCCAGTTTGTGGGAAGGGTCACTGCAGATTTGGCTGAGGCTATTGTGAGTCTATTTGTGGTGAACCATTTGTGTAGTGAGTTGAGGTAAGGTTGGAGGATTTGTGCGGCTGTGTTTGCGTTTTGGTGTGTACATGTAGGCGTTATGTCGTCTGCATAGGAAGCTATGTGTATTTGTGGTGTATGGGGTGTGGGTATGTCGTGTTTGTGTAGGTTTAAAAGTGTAGGGAACAAAACAGATCCTTAAGGGACGCCGTTTTTTAAGCTTCTGATGACTGACCGGCAAATGTTACATGTGCACATCTGCCTGCTAAGTAGTTTGTCAGCCATCTTTTTGTGTTATTGTGCATGTTTTTGTTGAATAGTTTGTTTGTGAGGATGTGGCAGAGTATGGCATCAAAAGCTTTACTAATGTCTAGTGTGACTAGGAGTGTTTTGTGTGGTGGCCTAACTGAATTAATCCAGTCAAAAGCTCTTTGTGTAAGATCTGTAAGAAGAGTGTTTGTGGAATGTAGCGGTCTAAAAACATATTGTGATGGGGCTAGGGGGATGTGAGTTGTAACTAATTGTAATCCCAGTCGTTCATTGACTTTGGAGGTGCAGAGGAGTGTGATGGGGCGGTGTGAGGAAGGTAACATGGGGTCAATGTTGGGTTTGGAGATAGTGATGATAGTACCATGCTTCCAGATGTTGCGTGTTGTGCTGTGTGAGTAGCTGTAGTCTGATATGCTGGTGAGTAGCTGTAGTTTGATATGTTGGTGAGTGCCGGTATGCCTTGTGGTCTAAGATGTTTAAGGTGTATGTTGCTTATGTTGTCTAGGTCACAGGCAGATGAAAGCTTAAGGTTGCTAATGATGTGATCAGTCTGGTTGTAAGCTAAAGGTGCAAAGTCTGGGTTTGTGGGGAACTGTCTCTTACGTCGGATGACATGTTGGTCGTCGCGATGGAGGTTTAGATGACCGACATGTGAAAAGTGATTGATGAGAGTGTTTGCTTGTTGTTTGTTTGAGCGTATGGTGTCTGTTGTGATGGCAGCGTGTGATCGTGTAGTGATACTGTTGGAGAGTGTGATGCTGTTTAGTGTTTTGCAGAGTTTGCTGGTGTTTGTTTTGTGATCAAGTGTTTGGAGATAATTATTCCAATTTAGTGTTTGCTGCTGTGATATTTTATTGTTTATTTGAGTGTTGAGTTGTATTTGCTGCACAGTGTCTTGTGTCTGGGGTGTTGGGGAGTATTGTAGTGTGTCACATTGACTGATGAGGCCTTGAATTTCTGGTGTGAAGTTGGGGTTGTGTCTCGTTCTTTTGCGGGTAGGGATGTGCCTTTGTCTGCATTTTGAATAATTGTATTGAAAATGTGCACAGTGGTGTTGATGTTTGTGATGGGTGTACTGTTTAATGTTTCAAAGTGTTGTTCTGTTTCATTTGTGAAGGCTTCCCATTTGGCTGTCTTATAATTAGCATATGTGTCTCTGTGGCTAGCTGGGGTGATTTTGATTTTGATAGTGATGATGCCTGGGAGGTGGTCAGAGCCAAGGGTTTTGACCACTCTCCAGGATATTGGGGGGGCGAGGTTTGGGGAGCAAAAAGTGATGTCTGCGGGCGATGAGAGGAAGAGGTGCTTGGTGTGGGATATGGGCATGTTGATTGAGATTGTTGAGGATGAAAAAATTATCTGTTTGGGATTGTAGTACCAGCCCTCTGTCTGTGTCATGCCAGGCTGACACCTTGATGTTGAAATCACCACCCAGGATGATGCTGGGTATGTTAGTGATGTGTGTATTTGAGGAGAGTAATTGTGTGGTACTGTGGGGGATGACTTGGGGAGAATGAATTTGGTGATTGTTATGTGTGATTAGTTGCTAGTGTGTATTTTGACTGTATTTCTGTTGGTTGTCGTGTGGGGGTGTAAGTGATTTTTTGTGTGCACTAGTATCTGAAAAGCTGATGGATTGGTGCACCAGGATGATGAGTCCATCTCCACCTCCGTCAGCCTGATCTTGTCTGATGGTGGTGAAACTATGAAATATAGGTGCTTTTTGTGTTTTGCATAGTTTTGTTTCCTGTAAGATGGCGATGTGTATGTTTTGTTGTTTGATGAACTGTGTGAGTTCTTGTTTTTTTATGTTTATGCCAGTTATGTTTATTTGAAGAATGTTAATGCTGTGCGTACGATGTGTGTTGGGTGCTGCAGCATGAGGGGGAGGTGAGGTGTGGGCAGGCAGGGTAGTGTGGGTTGGTTAAGCAGATTTTGAGGGTGCGTGGGTTGGTTTGGGGACTTGGCTTTGAGGGTGGAATGGATGAGTGGGTGGACGTGTGGTTTCCCAGGGATTTAGAGGGGAGACAGGGTTGCCACACTGGGTGAGTGTGTAGGTATATGGATTGGTGGTCGGTGGATGGAAGAAAATAGGTCTATTGGAGAACAGATCCACAAGGCAATCAGGTCCATGGCTACAAACAGTTGGTCCATGGGGACGAGCAGCGCAGGCAGGGCGAGCAGAATCTCATGTGCAAAAAATTCAGCTTAATTGGCCAATCACATAATTGGAATTCATGAAAATTATTCAGACTGATTGATGATTCAAATAACAAAATTGGAAAGAAATTTAACGATGTACATTTTGCCAAATGCTGGTAAACTGCAAAACGGGTGGATTTTCATAGTGTCCCTATGTTGGTCCATATAGGAAGTACACATGGATGTGTGTGTGTGTGGTTTAGGATGGCTGCGTCTAATGATTCTTTTTGAAGCGTCAGAGAGGAGCAGGGCGTGCAAGCAGACCAGGCATGGCAAGCAGAACCTCGTATAAATTTGACGGATGGGGTCAGAGAACATAATTCAGATTAATTGATGAATAATATAACTGGAACTAATTAAAGGTTTTCAGAATGACTGATGATTCAGCAACAGTACTAGAACTAACTGGAACGCAGGAGACAAACTAAGACTCACATCAAAACTGAAACTACTGAGGGTTTGACTCAGAGTAAAGAAAAATGAGACGTGCTAATTTGAGGGTTGAGCTCAGAGAACAAAATTGAGATTAAGAAATGTCCCCTTAGT
>JAGKTI010024817.1:0-14219 GCA_018397915.1 Birgus latro | reverse complement strand
AGTGTAATTGTAAATGTGTACAAAGGGAAGGGTGATGCCCTGGAAAGGGGAAATTACAGAGGTATAAAGCTCTTAGATCAGATAATGAAAGTAATGGAGAGAGTTCTAGAAGGTATGATTAGAGAAAGAGTGAATATCAATGAGATGCAGTTTGGGTTTATGCCAGGCAGGGGGACCACTGATGCCATATTCATTGTTCGACAGCTTCAGGAAAAATATATTGGCAAGAAAAGGGAATTGTATTTTGTTTTTGTTGATTTGGAAAAGGCCTTTGACAGAGTCCCTAGAGAGGTGGTGAAGTGGGCAATGAGAAAGCTAGGGTTGGAAGAGTGGCTGGTTAGGGTGGTTATGGCCATGTACGTGGGTGCTCACACTCAGGTAAGGGTGAATGGAGCTTTGAGTGATGAGTTTCCCGTGAATGTTGGTGTGCATCAGGGGTCAGTTTTGAGTCCCTTGTTGTTTATCATGGTGCTTGAAGCCCTCTCACGTGACTTCAGAGAGGGACTCCCATGGGAGATGTTGTATGCTGATGATTTGGTGTTGATTGCTGAGAATGAAGGGGAGGCTGAGGAAAGATTTAAGAAGTGGAGAGATGGTATGGGGCACAAGGGCTTAAGGGTAAATGCAGATAAAACAAAAGTGATGATATCTAGGGTTGGTGGCGGTACAATCAGAGGAGAGGGAGAGTGGCCATGTGCAGTTTGCCACATGGGTGTGGGAAGTAATTCCATCTTGTGCAGTGTTTGTGATTGATGGGTGCACAAGAGATGTAGTGGTATTAGAGGTAGACTGCGAGATAATGCTGATTTCATGTGTGCGGTGTGTCAGGGAGAGCAGGTGGAGATTGTTAGGCGTGAGAGGGTTGAACTTGCAGGTGAGTCTCTTGAGTGTGTGGAGGAGTTTTGTTATCTGGGAGACATGTTATGTGTCGGAGGTGGGGCTGGAGTTAACTCGGTTGCTAGAGTGTGAAGTGGTTGGAAGAAGTTCAGGGAGCTGTTGCCTCTCCTGACATTGAGAGGACTCTCCTTACGTGCTAAGGGGTCTTTGTATGCAGCATGTGTTAGGAGTGTGATGCTGTATGGTAGTGAGACCTGGGCAGTAAAGGAAGAGGATATTTGCAGGTTTAAACATACAGAAATGACAATGATTAGGTGGATGTGCAGTGCGTCCCTGCGTGCAAGGCCTGGGGGGGCTGGGTTTACGATGGAAGAGTTGAGAGGTAGGATGGGACTGGAGTGTATTGGTGTTGTGATGAGGAGAGGTAGGCTGAGGTGGTTTGGACATGTGGAGAGGATGGGGGATGATAATTGGGTACAGAGGGTGAGAAGTGTTAATATTGGGGGAGGGGTTGGGAGGGGTAGACCGAGAAAGACACGGGACGAGGTCATTAAATGTGACTTAAGGGTTAAGGGACTGAACAGGGAGGCTGCCAGAGATCGAGCAGCATGGAGAGCCGCCATTAGGTGACCAAGGCCGACACATGCAAGCATGTTGGAGCCTTCAAAAACGAAACGAAACGATTCTCACTTTTGATTAATAACAGCACCATAAACAAGCCATAGATGGCTGGGGTACGTTTAGGTTAAAATGATTGAGGAAATGGTTGTTTGAGTACCCACTAATGGTGCCAAGGACTGAAGAATGTCGGACTGTTAGACCCATCTTCTGGAACAATATTGCTCTTTTCACAGGCCTCACACATTCACAAGGAGTCTGATAATGTATTCCTCACAAATATTTTGGATTTGCTTTATATGGTAATACTACAGTAGTGCTTTGTTTTGTTTTTCAGGAAAATGTAATGCTGTATTTAAGATTGTTTTATGAATATAGCTGAATATTTGGGGGACTTGTAAGAGAGGAATAATATTCTAAGGTGAATTTATGTTAACAGGAGTGGCAGCAGTGGTGGTAGGGCAGTAAGGGTCAACAAGGGTATAAAACAACCCAAGTTTGTCTCTTACCAGAGTCTTCGTCCAACAAAAGGTTTGTATATATTGCATATAAGGGGTCTCATTATCCACTCCTACTTGGTTCCACATCTCTGGTATAAAAATTTGTACTCATGAAAGTTGAATTCATAACCTTGTGGGAAAATATCAGCTGTGTCTGCAGGCCTTGATTGACTACGCATAATACCAGTTTTGATACCCCATTATACCTAACCTTCGACTAAGTTCTGACAGTTTTGGGTATAGTAGGAGTTTTGGGTATACTGTAGTAGGTGTGTTACACGAGATTACTTGTTGTAGTACGTACTACAGTCGTTGTTGACCGAATAGATCCATCAACAGCAGGCAAGCAACCATAGCTGCAGTGCCATCCTGTGTATTGAATTGATGTTCACTTGTGATAGACAGCACCAGGCCACAGTGAGTTGCAGGGAAGAGTCCGAAGGTTTTATTCCCAAATGGATGTGCATTTGTGTGTCTCCACCTAGTCAACCAGGGCACCATAGTAGGCTCCACAGCACCTCATTATTTGCTTACATGGTTACCACCCAGCATTGCAGATAGTTACCTGGGTTATAGGAAACCATTAGGCTTGTCGTGTAGAGCCACCTGAGGTGAAAAAAGAGTAATAGAAAGTGATGGGAAGGATGGGAGAAATTGGAAGAGTAGGGCATACACTGAATAGAATGATAAGGGTGAAGGAAAAACAGAGGTACAGCAGACCCTCATTTTATTATGAACTGGTATGCAATGAATTGCTTAAATGATGACTGAGAAGTTAGAAGCTTTTTTTGATGCACAGTCGCATTTTCACTCATACATTTATGATTCCTTAAGAAGCCTCACTGGTCAATGTACAGTTCCTGTTTTTGCTTATACAGTTGCTGACAAGCAAGCTTAGTCTTTTGTTTGTTCCAAAATGGCCTTTGAACTCAGTCACTGTTGGGTGTGTTAATGTCATTGTTGGAATTATAGTGTGGTGTTGGAGGAAATGAAAAACACTCCAGCCTTGATATGTGATTGATAGCTTTGCATTATTTGCATATAAGATCATCAAGAAGTTATATGTTACTCCTTCCACCCTTAGCAATTGCTAATCTTTGCATATGTTATATGAGCAATCCCCCCAGCGTTCTTGTAGCATCATGCAAGAGACCAGTCATTCATTTGAGCTATGGTGGCTGCCCAGTGTTTATGTGTGTAGAACCCTATCCTGAATCAGCTGTGCACACTCCCTTCTTCCTGTCACCCCTTTGAAGTCCTCCCCCCAATAGCTCATTCTGTCACATGTCTTGCTGCGATGATGACTCACTCCTTTCATGCATCGTGTTACATCACTTTGTTGGATGCTCATATCCATCAGACCACCATCACTGTCATAATATTGCACTGCAGGTGCACAACTAACAGTTTCAGTTTTAAGGTGTTTAGATGTTCTTAATGCATGTAGCTTCTGTGGAAAACAAAAATATTTACATAAATATTCACACTGGTGGAACCAGCCAGTCTCCTTTATGTTACAAACGTAGCTAGCCACCTTCTATTAATTTCTTTCTATGCATCTTACTTTCTCTTTTAATAAATAACGAAATCATTCTTAGTGCTTGTGCTCTTTCTGTGAAAAGTAATTAAATATTTATGTAAATATGCATGCCAGCTGCTCCAGCCTGTTTCCTTACAAATGTATCTAGTCGCCTGCTTTTGGCTGTATTTACAGTATTTCCATCTATGCATGTCATTCTCATTTTTAATGAATTACAGAATATCCTTAGTGCATGTGTGGAAAATGATAAAATGTTTATGTAAATGTTCATGCAGGTGGTGTCAGCCCTTCTCCTTTGTGTTACATATAGTATGTTGCTAATTGCATGATTCCAGCTCTGCTTATTTCCATCTGTGTATCTCACTCTCACTTTTATTAAATAACAGAATATTTGTAGTGCCTGTATCTTCTCTGGAAAATACTGTAATATATTTACATACATGTGGCCACCCCTTACAGGATTAGGGCATTTGGCAGTGGATAGATAGATAGACATATGCATACAGGCTGCACCAGCTTGTCTCCATTGTGTTCATTACTACAGTCTAGTCTCGTTATACGACTGTTCGTTATGTTATATATATAAGTCACTAGAATATGAATTCAAAAGTTATGTTCTTTTTCAAAGTAATGTTAAGAAATTGGTGATGATTTTGTTAGTGATATTTTTGATGACCACCTCCGAAAATCTTGTGTGGATGTGGTGACACACGCATGGCAAGATGGCTGTCCAGTGTTTACATTCACTGTGGTTTGTCTGCCTTTTGTTATTGCCAAATAACAGAGCAAATACTTAACAAATAGTGCAGTGTGTGATAGTAGGTGAAGTGATACTTTTTTGTGTGAAATTCTGAAACCTATGGCTTGGAAGTCGTGTCAAACTTACATAACCACCTTCATCTTGATGGGCCTCCCATCAGCTGAGTGGGGCAAGATGGTTGCCCAGTGTTTACATTCGCTGTGATTGTCTGCCATTTGTTTCATTTTGTGTGTGAAAGGCCACTGAAATTTCATTGCTATTGCCAGATAATAGTGCAGGTGCTTAGCAAATAGTTTAGTGTGTGATCTAGGGTTGGTGGCGGTACAATCAGAGGAGAGGGAGAGTGGCCATGTGCAGTTTGCCACATGGGTGTGGGAAGTAATTCCATCTTGTGCAGTGTTTGTGATAGATGGGTGCACAAGAGATGTAGTGGTATTAGAGGTAGACTGCGAGATAATGCTGATTTCATGTGTTCGGTGTGTCGGGGAGAGCAGGTGGAGATTGTTAGGCGTGAGAGGGTTGAATTTGCAGGTGAGTCTCTTGAGTGTGTGGAGGAGTTTTGTTATCTGGGAGATATGTTATGTGCCGGAGGTGGGGCTGGAGTTAGCTTGGTTGCTAGAGTGAGAAGTGGTTGGAAGAAGTTCAGGGAGCTGTTGCCTCTCCTGACATTGAGAGGACTCTCCTTACTACGTGCTAAGGGGTCTTTGTATGCAGCATGTGTTAGGAGTGTGATGCTGTATGGTAGTGAGACCTGGGCAGTAAAGGAAGAAGATATTCGCAGGTTTAAACGTACAGAAATGACAATGATTAGGTGGATGTGCAGTGCGTCCCTGCGTGCAAGGCCTGGGGGGGCTGGGTTTACGATAGAAGAGTTGAGAGGTAGGATGGGACTGGAGTGTATTGGTGTTGTGATGAGGAGAGGTAGGCTGAGGTGGTTTGGACATGTGGAGAGGATGGGGGATGATAATTGGGTGCAGAGGGTGAGAAGTGTTAATATTGGGGGAGGGGTTGGGAGGGGTAGACCGAGAAAGACACGGGACGAGGTCATTAAATGTGACTTAAGGGTTAAGGGACTGAATAGGGAGGCTGCCAGAGATCGAGCAGCGTGGAGAGCCGCCATTAGGTGACCAAGGCCGACACATGCAAGCATGTTGGAGCCTTCAAAAACGAAATGTGATATTAAGTGAAGTGATACTTTTTTGTGCATGAAATACTGATAATTGTGACTTGGAAATTGTGTCAACCTTACATAACCACCTTCCACCTGACGGTCCTCCCGTCAGCTGAGTGAGGCAAGATGGCCATCCAGTGTTTACATTTGCTATGGTTGTCTCATTTTTATTCATTTTGTGCATGAAAGGTCACTGAAACACCATTGCTATCACCAAATAATAGTGCAATTTCTGAACAAAGAGTGCAGTGTATGATTTTAAGTGTGGAGTGTTCATCCAGGCCTTCCAAGTGTCCCCCACCCTCAGGAAGAACTCTTGGTCACAGCTGGTACCAGCATAGGACAAGCTTCAGGTGGGCATTTTGGTTTCATGGTTGAGGTCACCCTAACATCATTGAACCCATGTTATATTGACCTCACTGTGCGACAAGTCATTATGCAGTAGGTCTTCACTTGATGCAACCCTATCGCATAACGAGACTGGACTGTATAGCTTATGCAGTTGGTTGCATACTTTGGCTCTCCTCATTTTCAGGTATGCATCTCCCTCTCATGTTTTATAAATAACAAAGAGGTTAAACAGGCACTAAGAATACATCATCATCATCATCATCCGGACCTCCTTTCCCACCTTGCTCTAGAGTGGGAAAGGAGGTCCGGATGATGATGATGATGATGTATTCTTGCTGCCTGCTCAGTCATTTCTGTGGAAAATAATGATGTTTGTGTATATATGCACACTGGTGGCACCAGCATGTCTCCTTTATATTATATACATCCAATCATCCCTTATTATTCATTGGATTTTTATTAATGGATTTGTTTATGCCCCCCCCCCTCCCCCATGGTTGGATTTCAACAGATTGTTACACTTCCTCCAAAGTTGACTTGTCTCACACTGGTTGTCTTGCTTTGAGATCTAGCCAGTGTTTGGTGTTCAATACTTTTATTGAGGTATTTTGGCTTCAAAACATCTGCAGCCCACTTCTGCAATATCTGCTAGTGCTACAAAAGTGCCTAAGTGAGAGGGGAGAAGGAAAAGTAAAGGTTTTCATTAAACAGCAGAAATACCGGTGCTACTAATTTTGTTCCTCTTCTTCCTGGATATTTTTCATATTTTTCTAATCATTAGGTAAGGGGCTGGATACATTATGGTGTGGCAGGGGTAAACCAGCTTTGCTGTCGGGCCCTGCTGCGGATGTCACGGACCGCACTGCGTAGTTGACCCTCGTGCGGTGTGGTGCGGAGAGGATCTGTCCCTTCTCCCCTTTAGGGCTAAGATATGAATGAATGTGTGTGAGTGGATGAGTAAATTGGTAGTGTGTTGACCTGTCTCGGCTACCTCCCTTTTCTTGGGGGAAGCAGCCTAGGTATATAGATAGATAGATTAGTGTGGGGGTAACTGATTGTTCTGTGATGATTTTATTTTCTTGTTGATTACATCCATGTTTGCTTTCCCGACGTGTATTATCTCAAGCATAAGGGCGGCAACTCACTAAAACCTACTTATATCTGCGGAATTTTATTGTGTGGCTACCAAGCATTTCATAAGACCTAACCTAAATTAACCAAATACAAGCATTTGGCTCTCCTCTCCTTTCACTGATCCACGTGGTGAATAAGCCTACATCTTTTCTGTCATTAATGACCTAGAGCAGCTTGTACAGCATCCTACCCGTATCCCTGACCGCCTTGGGGAGAGTTCCAACATACTTGACCCCTTCCTTACAACTAATCCTTCTTCTTACACTGATAATCTTTTCTCTCCGTTGGGCTCCTCCAATCATAACCTTATTACCTTAACCTGTCCTGTCGCTCCATTACGGCCTGTGGACCCTCCAAAGAAACATCGTCTGTGGCACTTTGGAGCTGCGGATTGGGAGGCTCTCAGGCAGTACTTCTTTTATTTTCCTTGGAATGATTATTACTTCCATGGCCAGGAGCCATCTGAGTGTGCCTTGCACATTGCGGAGGTTATTCTTTCAGGCATGGAAGCATGCATTCCTTTCTTATATCCTTTGACTAATGCGAGAAAGCCTTGATTTAATCACGCTTGTTCAAATGCTGTCCGCAACAAGGAGAGGGCCTATAAAAGGTGCCGGAGCCAACCCATCCCTGCATCACATGTTTCTGCCTGGAATCATGCTAAGTCTGTTCTTTGCTCTGCTAACAATAATTTCATCCGTACTAAATGCTCTCAACTCTCCAACTTGAATTCTTCGCGCTGCTTCTGGCACCTTGCCAAAAACCTTTCTAACAAATTTTTCTCATCATCCTTCCCTCGTCTTTTCTACTCTGATGGCTCTGTAGCTATTTCTTCTACTGATAAAGCAGATTTCTTTGCTCAGACTTTCTTCTTCAATTCCACCTTAGACGATTCCAGTGCTGTTCCTCCATCACTTCCCCCCTCTGACTTCCTCATGGGTGACATTAAAATTTCTTCAGCTGATGTATTTGCCATCACTGGCCTCAATACTAACAAGGCATATGGGCCTGATGGAGTCCCTCCTGTTGTCCTCAAGAATTGTATTCTTTGCTTACACCCTGCCTAGGTAAACTCCTTTGCCTTTGTCTTTCAACTTGTACCTTTCCCTCTTGCTAGAAGTTTGCTCTCATACTGCCAGTCCCAAAGAAGGGTGACCATTCGTAACCCTCTAAGTATCGTCCAATTGCTTTAACATCCTGTGTCTCAAAACTTTTCAAGTCAATTCTTAATAGAAAAATTTTAACCCGCTGAGTCCCACCGACGTACAGTGCACGTCGCTGCTTTTTTCCGCGGACAGACCCAACGACGTGCATTGTACGTCACGCAGTTGCAAGGCCCATTGTGTGCATATTTTTCAACATTCGTGTGTGATTTTTGGTAGGCTTATGTGGGAGACCTTCCTCTACCTGCTGTGAAGTGGGGATACTGCCTGGACCCACCTAACCCCCCTTCCTCCCCTCCCCCCCACACTGGGCAATTCACCTGTTAGCAGTAACCTAGCCAGTAAAGGTATATTGCCCCACGGTCTCTCCATTGACGAAATTCACAGTGAAAGTGATTACTGAGGTAGAGGACAAAGAAACAAACAAAAGTGATGAGGTGGTAATGTTGTAAAGGAAGGTGCCATATACTGGGGTTTTGGGTGAGTGAACATTGCTTATAAATGCCTATATTATTGTGTGAAAACCAATATAGACTTTTACTACACATAAATTCATACCAAATAAATGAAATAAATACGTAATTTAAAGTGGCTTGAATTAGTTAATCTTTCCATAGATCATTTTCTTTAGCCAGGTACCCTGAAAAAGAAGGAAAACATAATGTTGAGTGATACCTGTATCAACATTTTTTTACCTCTGGATCGTGATTTCTCTATGAATTTTCGATGTTTCTCACCAAAAGCGAAGGTTTCAGCCAAAAAACAAAAAGTCGAAAATCAGTCGGGATCTAGGGGTAGGCTGGGTAAAATTCCGGTCGGGACTGGACAGGTTAAAGCATCTTGCCTATCACAACCTTCTTTCTGATCGTCAGTATGGGTTCCGTCAGGGATGCTCCACTGGCGATCTTCTCACCTACCTTTCAGACTCCTGGTCATACTCCTTCCGGGACTTTGGCGAAAGCTCTGCCATTGCCTTTGACATTTCTAAGGCTTTCGATCGAGTCTGGCATGAATCTTTGATTTCCAGACTGCCCTCTTACAGTTTCTGTCCTTCTGACTGTGCCTTCATCTCTAGCTTCCTTTCTGGTCGTTCTGTAGCTGCTGTTGTAGACAGCCATCGTTTTTCTCCTAGATCTATCAACAGTGGTGTTCCTCAGGGCTGTGCTATCACCAACTCTCTTCGTTTTATTCATCAATGACCTTCTAAGCTGTACATCTAACCCTATCCACTCATACGCTGATGACTTCACCCTTCACCTCTCCATTCGGTTCCCGCAACATCCATCTCAGCAGTTACTTCAACAAACAAGGGATGAGGCTATGGGACACTTAATGTCTGACTTGGCTCATATCTCTGACTGGGGTAAATGTAATCTTGTTGTTTTTAATGCATTAAAGACTCAGTTCTTTCACCTATCAATTTGGCAGAATCTTCCACAGGAGCACCCACTAATGTTTAATAATATCCACCTTAATCCTGCATCACCCTTGAACATGCTTGGGGTTTCATTCACTCGGGACTTATCTTGGAAAGATCATATTACATCTCTTGTAAAATCTGCATCCAAGAGATTAGGTGTGCTAAGCTGACTCCGTACCTTCTTGACCGCTGCACAGTTGTTTACTTTATACACGGGTTTTATTCGCCCCTGTATGGAGTACAACTCACGTGTGTGGGGAGGCTCCCCACATACAGCTCTTCTCAATAGGGTGGAGTCCAAAGGCTTGTCATCTCATTAACTGTCCCCCTCTTATTGGCTTCCTTCAACCTCTGTCTCTTCGCCCACTGTTGCATTTTTATCTCTTTTCTGTTGCTACTTCAATGGTCACTGGTCCTCTGAACTGTCTGCTTGCATCCCTGCACCTCTACCACGGGCGCATAACACCCGTCTAGCAACAAACTCTCATCCCTTTTCTGTCCAACTCTCTGATGCAGGAGTTAATCGTTACTCCCAGTCCTTCATTTATGCAGCAGGTCAACTCTGGAACTGTCTCCCTCTGTCCATATTTCCTACTTCCTATGATGTCCAGTCTTTCAAACACAGTGTGTCCAGGCATCTCGAAATGATCGGATCTTGAATTTTGGCTCTCTCTTTTATTTTATTTATTTATTTTTTTTTTTGGAAGGAACAGTTTGCAGGCTCCTAGGCTTTCCATGATGTGCTTAATTTTATGGGGTGCTGTCTTACTTCCTGGACAGGCATCAGCGACGGAGTCATCCAGCCTCTTCTGAAAACTTAAGAGGGCTGGATGATGCCCACATCTCAGCCTGGCCAGGTGTACCCTGTCCTCACAAGGAAGATAGGATTCAGAAGGATGGATATCAGGAGGCCGTGCATGCAGCTGTGTGTTGTCTTTAAGTGACTGAATGGAGCAGCGAGTGTTTTGAGTATGGATATGCTTCTGGAAGCTGGTCTGAGGCAGGCAGGGGGGAGGAGATGACAGTATTTGTGTATGATATCGTGTGCTGGGTGTTGTTTTGATGTTCCTTGGTGTGTGTGGATGTGCTGCCATCTAGTGTAGTGGATGTTGTGGGGTTGTAGAGGCTGCAGCAAGAATTTGGGTGCCTCTCATGTCTAGATGATCCTTGACTTTGAGGACTGTGGTTTCTTGGTGTAGGTGGTCTGTAGGTGTAGTAGCTGTGCAGCCAGTGATTATTTTTAGGGCCTTGTTTTGTATGGTCTGAAGAGTGTTATAGTGTGTTTTAGTGAGGTTAGGAGCCCAAGCAGGGCTTACATAATTCATCACTGAATGTATATATTGTTTGTTTACTGTGGTGGTGGGTTCTTTGTTGTGTCCAAATGTTGTATGGGCAAGTGACCTCAAGGCATTGAGTCCAGGTGTTTATTTTTGATGTTTGTGATGTGTTGTTTTAATGACAGGGATGTATGTTGCACCAAGGATTTTGTGTGTGTGTGTGTGGTAGGGGAGTGTTGTTTATGGTGAGGTGTGGGATGTGACTATGTTCTGCTGTCCAGTTTATGAGAAGGGTCACTGTAGATTTGGCTTGGGTTGTTTTGAGTCTGTTTGTAGTGAACCATTCGTGTAGTGTGTTGAGATAAGGTTGGAGGATGTGTGCAGCTGTGTTTGCATTTTGGTGTGTACATGTAAGTGTTATGTTGTCTGCATAGGAAGCTATGTATATCTGTGGTGTGTGGGGTGTGGGTATGTCGTGCATGTATAGGTTAAAGAGTGTAGGGGACAGAACAAATCCTTGGGAGATGGCATTTGTGAAGTTTCTGATGTTTGAAGACTGACCAGCAAAAGTTACATGTGCACATCTGCCTGCTAAGTAGTTTGCCAGCCATCTTTTTGTGTTATTGTGCATGTTTGTGTTGAATATTTTGTTTGTGAAGTTGTGGTGGTGGTTGGAATCAAAAGCTTTACTAATGTCTAGTGTGACAAGGAGTGTTCTGTGTGGTGGCCTAGCTGAATTCATGCCATCATAAACTCTCTGTGTAAGGTCTGTAAGAAGAGTGTTTGTGGAGTGTAGTGGCCTAAAACCATGTTGTGATAGGGCTAGGGGGGTGTGAGGTGTAACAAGTTGTAGTACCAGTCTTTCAGTGACTTTGGAGGGGGTGTAGAGGAGTGTGATGGGGCAGTATGAGGAAGGTAACGTGGGGTCTTTGTTGGGTTTGGGGATAGTGATGATAATGCCATGCTTCCAGATGTTGGGTATTATGTTGTGTGAGTAGCTGTAGTTTGATATGTTGGTGAGTGCTTGTATGCCTTGTGGTCCAAGGTGTTTAAGGTGTATGTTGCTTATGTTGTCTGGTCCACAGTCAGATGAGTGCTTGAGGTTGCTGATGATGTGCTTCGTTTGGTTGTAAGTGAGAGGTGCAAAGTCTGGGTCTGTGGGGAACTGTCTCTTACGCTGGATGATATGTCGGTCATCACGAATGGGGTTTAGGTGGCTGACATGTGAAAAGTGATTGATGAGAGTGCTTGTTGTTTGTTTGAAGGTATGGTGTCTGTTGTTGTGATGGCAGCATGTGATTGTGTAGTGTTGCTGTTGGAGAGTGTGATGCTGTTTGGTGTTTTGTAGAGTTTGCTGGTGTTTGTTTTGTGATCAAGTGTTTCGAGATAATTATTCCAATATTTTATTGTTTATCTGAGTGTTGAGTTCTTGTATTTGTTGTACTGTGTCATGTGTATGGGGTTTTGGGGAGTGTTGTAGTGTGTCCCGTTGTCTGATGAGGCCCTGAATTTCTGGTGTGAAGTTGGGGTTGTGTCTTTTTCTGTTGCCTCTTGGGATGTGTCTTTTGTATGCATTTTGTATAATTGTATTGAAAGTGTGCACAACGGTGTTGATGTTTGTGATGGATGTACTGTTTAAAGTTTCAAAGTGTTGTTCTGTTTCAGTTGTGAAGGCCTCCCAGTTGGCTTTCTTATAATTAGTGTATGTGTGTCTGTGGCCAGCTGGGGTGATTCTGGTTTTGGTAGTGATGATGATTGGGAGGTGATCTGAGCTTAGGGTTCTGACCATTCTCCAGGATGTTGTGGGGGCGAGGTTTGGGGAGCAGATGATGATGTCTGGGGATGATGGAAGGAAGAGGACTTGGTGTGGGATATGGGTATGCTGATTGGGATTATTGAGTGTGAAAAAATGATCTGTCTGGGTTTGTATTGCCAGCCCTCTGTCTGTCAGGGTTGTTGACATACCATGCCGACACCTTGGCGTTGAAATCACCACCCAGGATGATGTTGGGTACGTTAGTGATGTGGTGTATTTGTGGAGAGTAATTGTGTGGTACTGTGGGGGATAGGTTATCATAAGTGCTTATGTTTTCGTTTTCATTTTCGTTTTTGAAGGCTTCAACATGCTTGTATGCATCGGTCTTGGTCACCTGTTGGCGGGTTTCCATGTTGCTCGAACTCTGGCAGCCTCCCTGTTCAGTCCCTTAACCCTGAGGTTATGGACCTCATCCGAGGTTCTTTTTGGTCTACCCCTCACAGCCCCACCCCAAGTATTAACGCTTCTCACTTTCTGCACCCAATTATCATCCCTCATCCTCTCCACATGTCCAGACCACATCTATCTGCCTCTCCTCATCACAACCCCAATACACTCCGGTCCCATCCTACATCGCAACTCTTCCATCATAAACCTAGCCCTCCCAGGCCTTGCACTCAGAGACACACTGCACATCCACCTAATCATTGTCATTTCTGTACTTTTGAGCCCGCAAATATGTTCTTCCTTTACTGCCCAGGTGTCTCTACCATCCAGCATTACACTCCTAACACATGCTGCATACGAAGATCCCTTAGCACATAGGGAGAGCCCTCTCAGTGTCAGGAGAGGTAACAGCTCCCTGAACTTTTTCCAAGCACTCCTCACCCTAGCCTCAAAGGTAGCTCCAGTCCCACCTCCAGCACATAACATGTCTCTTAATTAACAAAATTCTTCCACACACTGAAGAGACTCACCAGCAGGTTCAATCCTTTCATGCCTGACAGTCTCCACCTGCTCCCCGACACACCGCACACATAAAATCAGCATTATCTCGCAGTCTGCCTCTAATATCACTACATCTCTTATGCACCCACTTATCACAAACATTGCACAAGATGGAATTACTTCCCTTGGCCTTGTAGCATATTACACATGGCCACTCTCCCTCTACTTTGACAGTGCCGCCACCAACCCTAGATACCATCACTTTTGTTTTTATTTGCATTTACTCTTAAGCCCTTGTGCCTCATAACATCTCTCCACTTCCTAAATCCTTCCTTAGCCTCCCTTTCATTCTCTGCAGTCAACACCAAATAATCAGCATACAACACCGTACACGGGAGTCTATTCTTAAGTCACGTTAGAGGGCTTTAGGCACCATGACAGACAACAAGGGACTCAAAACTGACCCCTGATGCACACCAGCATTCATGGAAAACACATCACTCAAATCTCCATTCACTCTTACCTGGGTGTGAGCACCTACAGTACGCGCGGAAAGTGTTGACGCCATCTCAAAAAAAGAAAACATTCTTGTGGTTAGCAAGGAGAAACAAATAAATTAACACTCACCATTGAATTTAGTATTTACTGGCATTCCCCTTCACCTTTATTATCTTCTTAAGGCGTCTGGGGAGACTGATGGCGTAGTTTTGCAGAACAGACGGACTAAAACTGCTCCATAGCTGC
>JAGKTI010024816.1:0-14219 GCA_018397915.1 Birgus latro | reverse complement strand
TCATCCATATAATTAAAAGCCACTCTCATGTTGGTCAGTAATCCATAAGTTCCCCCAATAATTTTGTTTATATGCTTTTCTGGTGACAAGTCATCCCGAATAATCACTCCCAAGTCTTTCTCGTCCTTTCTTTTACTAATCATCTCATTGCCCATTTTATATGTCCAGTGTGGTCTTCTTTCACTTATACCCATTTCTAATACATGACACTTCTTGGCATTAAAGTCCATTTTCCAAGTCTGGCTCCAGCTGTGTAGTTTCTCCAAGTCCTCTTGCAGTTCTTTAAAACTATCAATACATTTAATATGTTTCATAATTTTAGCATCATCTGCAAACATACTCATGTAACTATTCAAACCCTCTGGCAAATCATTTACATATATCAGAAACATTACTGGGGCCAGGACAGAGCCCTGGGGTACTCCACTAGTCACATTTCTCCATTGTGAAACCCTGTCTCTTATTACTGTTTTCATCTGCCTTCCTATCAAAAAATCTCCCATCCACTTTAATAGTTTCCCATGCATCCCTCCAAATGTCCTCAACTTCCACAATAGTCTCTTATAGGGTACCCTGTCAAATGCTTTCTTAAGATCCAGATAGACACAGTCCGCCCATCCCTCTCTCTCCTGTACGACATCTGTTACCCTACTGTAGAAACTTAGTAGGTTAGTAATACATGATCTTCCTTCCCTAAAACCAAACTGTCTTGGTGTTATCACTTCATTTTCTTCTAAATACTTTATCCATCTTTTTCTAATAACTTTCTCACAGATTTTACAAACAATACTAGTAAGTGACACAGGTCTATAATTAAGTGGATCCTCCCTATCTCCTCCCTTAAAGATTGGCACAATACTTGCTCTTTGCCAATCTTTAGGTAACTGTCCATTTTCAAGCGAGGTTTTGATAATGACATAAACTGGCCACACTAACTGGTCGGCACATTCCTTCAGGATCCATCCAGCCACACCTTCTGGTCCCATTGCTTTTCTCACATCCAAATCTTTCATCAGCTGTAGCACCTCATCCATGTCAACTGTAATTTCGGTCATTCTCGTCAGCCTGGGTTCCATTTCAGGCTCGCTAAATTCGTCTTCCAATACATAAACTGACTGCAGCTTATTGTTCATTATTTCACACAAGTCTTCCTCTCTTTCGTATGTTTCATCTCCATCTCTCAGTCTACAATATCTTTTTCGTATTTCCTTTCCTCTTCTCTCCGTACCCTTACATATTCATTTCTAACCTGCTTGTACTCCTCCCAAGCCCTTTCACTATACCTTCTTCTTTCTCACTTTATTCTTATGTGTGTGTGTGTGTGTGTGTGTGTGTGCACATGCACACATGCACATTTGTATATACATGTGTGTGTGTAATTTGTAGGGTATGGATGCAGGTATAATATGTGTGTATGCTTGGATTCATGACTTTTATTTTGAATGAGATATGAGACTTAAATATGTCATCCCATTTCTACCCACCTTTGTGATAAGGAGATTAATGACAATACGGTATTCAGGTCCAGCTTCAGTTCACCAGCTTTGCTTCCAGAAGCAGTAAACACTGATGTTGGAGGTTTTATGAAAATTATGTTTGTGAGCATTGGGATAATTTTGGCTTCATATAATTTTTTATTGAAGGAGTTAATTTATTTGTGTACACAAGTTGATGATGGATGATTACAATCATCCCTGGAAGGTACTGCCATGGGAATGGGATGGGACAAAAAGACTTATAGCTGGTCTTGTGTTATCTTTACGGGCAAGAATCTCAACGACATTTACACAGAGTTCAAGCTGAAACTATTATAAATACCGGTACATTTTTCTTCAACACAACAAAAACTTATTTCTGAGGGTAGTTTATACTTTTACTTGTTAGTTTTAGTGTCAGCTGGCATCGCAGAAGGGAAAATCTGAATTTAAACCATAGCTCCTGTATAAGGGTTGGTGACAGTCAGGGACATTCAGTAATCAAAATACTTGCCTCTGCTACTAATTGGTGGTGCAGTGGCCATGCTGGAGCTACATAGGACACAATATTGCTGTAATTCCCATCAGTGGGTGGAAACAAGGCCCACACATGCATGCTCAACAAAGGCATTTAAAAGTGTAATGTATCATAACTGAATGAGGACTATGTACATTTGTTCTGTTATGTCATTTCATTTATAAATGCTCCAACATGCCTGCATGTGTCGGCCTTGGTCACCTAATGGCAGCTTTCCACACTGCTCAGTCTCTAGCTCCCCCCACCCCCCTCCTTTTTTTCTCTCTCTCCGTCTGTCCCTCTCCAGTCCTTCATCCCTGAGGTCACTCTGTATAACACATCCCAGGTCTATTTCAGTCTGACTCTTGCAGCCCTACCCTCATCTTCCACACCACTCACACTCCGCACCCAGTTGTCATCCTACTTCCTCTCCAGATGCCCAGGCCATCTCAGTACCTCTTCTTATCACACCACTAATACATTCAAGTCCCATCCTTCCCCTCATCTCTTCATTTGTAATTCTAACTGCAAGGCCGGTCATTCAGGGATGTACTGCCGTCCATCTAATTTTTTAAAATCTCTAATTGCTTGAGCCTACGAATGTTCTGTTCCATTACTGTCCAAGTTTCATTATCATACAGCATTACTCTTCTAACACATCCATCAAACAAGGTCCCTTTAGCATGGAGGGATAGCTTTCTCAGTGTTAGGAGAGGCAACATCTCCCTGAACTTCTTCCACCCACTCCTTATCTTTGCCACCAAGCTAGCTCCAGCCCCACCTCCAGCTCATACTATGTTTCCCAAGCAACAGAACTCCTCCACACACTCAGGAGACTTTCCAGCAAGGTCCATCCTTTCCCACATTTCTGTCTCAGCATGTAACCCCATACTATGTAACCATACCTTATAACCATGCATTGATAATCTGTTGGAACTGCAAACTAGAACTAACAGTGTATAAGTATACTGTATAAGTTAACAGTATATGTATCTAGTAGTGGCTGCCTACATGACAATTAGAGCACGTATCAGCAGCTGGCACTCCGCACTTCTCTCTCAGTTGTGGGGCTAGCATAGAACGGGTTGGACCTGTGTTTGTCTTCTCCAAATAAACTCCAGTTGAAGCTACATCGAGACCTCTGGATTACTCCCAATTGGGGACACGAGAGGGGGTGAAACAAATTGGCGGCAGCGGTGGGATTTGAGGAGGTTGCTGGGTGTGGGTAGTGGGGCTGGCTGGCTAGGGTGTTGGCTGGTGGGGGGCTGGGTCAGCAAAGCGCATGGGGTGTGAGAGCTGGGTGGTTGGGGTGTGTCGAGGTGTGTAATAGTTACCATTTTCTAAAACAGGAGTGGAGTGAGAACTGGTATTCGATAATGAGTGGCTTTCAGAATGTTTGGCCGTGCAGCTGCTGGTGAGGACTGATGGGGGCTGAAGATCGGTATGGAGGTGAAATTCAGGAACTCACTATAGGAAGATCTCACCCAGAAATACGTAGGCGACACAACCACAAGGCAGTGAACGGAAAGGAGTGTGGTAGGTGTGGAGACTGGAGCAGGAACAGAGCACCAGCACAGGCTAGGTGTGGGCAAGGACTGTTTCACTGAGAATATACTGTACAGAGGCAATGTGTATGAGATCAGACTCACTGCTGTCACCAATTTGTTTCACTCCCTCTCCACTATTTATACCCACTGCTGTACAGTAATCCTTCCAAGATCCGACGTAATAGAGCCAAAGGCATGTCCAGGACTTGGATTTGTCCGGGGCTTGTGAAAAATGCCCCTGGACAGGTACTTATAGACCCCAACCCAACCTAACTTTGAAAGCCACCTAAATACTGTAATTCCTTACCGTACATGCACAGCTCCTATTTAAGACCCTGTGCACACAAATAAGGGACAGAAACAATGAAATAAATGAAAAGGAACCAGATAATGAGAAATTAGAAGTGAGTATGGAAAGTATTAGTGTACAGGGTATTTACAACACGTTCATAGCTGTCATGACGATTAACCTGCCTCCTCTATGGCTCTGACAGTGGTGATGGTGCACTTGAAGTATGTACAGTAATCCAGTGTTGTGCTGCACTTAATCCTTTGCACTGTGAATTATAATTGTTTAATACTGCACATTCTGTTCTTGCAACACACCAGTGTTGCACTCTGCACTTAACTGTCTGCACTTTGGAATTCTAATTTATTAACACTGCACAACACTGTAAAATCCCATGTGGTCTAGTGGTGAGGTATTTAAAGGAGGGATGAACACATATCGGCTTCTTCTTTTTTTTTCTTCTTCTTTTTTGCATTTTTACGTTTTTTTGGCCATTTTTGGTGTCCAAGGACCCGAGCCCAAAATGTCCGTGACTTAGGCATCTGGGTTTAAAAGGGATTACTGTATGTACATATTATTCTTCCATTTATATAACTGAATTTCCCGCCTGACTCACATGTTCATGAATTATAAATAATGTATTTCTTTTTTAATCCAGTTGCTTATAAAAGAATATTGTAGCTTATAATTATTATCATTCCAAGTGTTTAGAAACCTAGTTAAACTCACTCGCCTCAAATATTCTTACTAAATAAATGCTTTGTACGATAATGGCTCATTGTGTCAGGAGACCACTTTAATTATACGGGGGAGTATTGTAACCGTATACTATGTTACCATACCTTATAACCATGCTTTGATAATCTCTTGGAATTGCAAACTAGAGCTAACAGTGTAGAAGTTTTTTCGTTTTTGAAGGCTCCAACACACTTGCATGCATCGGCCTTGGTCACCTAGTGGCAGCTGTCCATGCTGCTTGATCTTTGGCAGCCTCCCTGTTCAATCCCTTAACCCTGAGGTCACACTTAATGGCCTCGTCCCATGTCTTTCTCGGTCTGCCCCTCCCAACTCCTCCCCCAATATTAACACTTCTCACCCTCTGCACCCAGTTATCATCCCCCATCCTCTCCGCATGTCCAAACCACCTCAGCCTACCTCTCCTCATCACAACAATACACTCCAGTCCCATCCTACCTCTCAACTCTTCCATCGTAAACCCAGTCCCCCCAGGCCTTGCATACTGGGACACACAGCACATCCACCTAATCATTGTCATTTCTGTATGTTTAAGCCTGCGAATATCCTCTTCCTTTACTGCCCAGGTCTCACTACCATACAGCATCACACTTCTAACACATGCTGCATACAAAGACCCCTTAGCACGTAAGGAGAGTCCTCTCATTGTCAGGAGAGGCAACAGCTCCCTGAACTTCTTCCAACCACTTCCCACCCTAGCAACCGAGCTAGCTCCAGCCTCACCTCTGGCACATAACATGTCTCCCAAACAACAAAACTCTTCCACACACTCAAGAGACTCACCAGCAAGTTCAATCCTTTCACACCTAACAATCTCCACCTGCTCTCCTCGACAGGCCGCACACATAAAATCAGCATTATCTCGCAGTCTACCACTAATGCCACTGCATCTCTTGTGCACCCATTTATCACAAACACTGCATAAGATGGAATTACTTCCCACACCTTTGTGGCAAACTGCACATGGCCACTCTCCCTCTCCTCTGATTGTACCACCACCAGCCCTAGATATCACCACTTTTGTTTTATCTGCATTTAGCCTTAAGCCCTTGTGCCCCATACCATCTCTCCATTTCTTAAATCATTCCTCAGCCTCCTTTTCATCCTCTGCAACCAACACCAAATCATCAGCATAGAACATCTCCCACGGGAGTCCATCTCTGAAGTCACGTGAGAGGGCTTCAAGTACCATGATAAACAACAAGGGACTCAAAACTGACCCCTGATGCACACCAGCATTCATGGAAAACTCATCACTCAAAACTCCATTCACTCTTACCTGGGTGTGAGCACCCACGTACATGGCCATAACCACCCTAACCAGCCACTCTTCCAACCCTAGCTTTCTCATTGCCCACTTCACCACCTCTCTAGGGATTCTGTCAAAGGCCTTTTCCAAATCAACAAAAACAAAATACAGTTCCCTTTTCTTTCCAGTATATTTTTCCTGAAGCTGTCGAACAATGAATATGGCATCAGTGGTCCCCCTGCCTGGCTTAAACCCAAACTGCATCTCATCAATTTTCACTCTTTCTCTAATCTTACCTTCTAGAACTCTCACCATTACTTTCATTATCTGATCTAAGAGCTTTATACCTCTGTAATTTCCCCTTTCCAGGGCATCACCCTTCCCTTTGTACACATTTGCAATTACACTCTTCAGCCAATCATCTGGGACAACACACTCATATATAATCATATTTATCAGGTCAGTGACCAACCTCACCCCAGTATCTCCTGAGGTCTTCAACATTTCAGCAGTCAACCCAGACACACCTGCCGCCTTCCCCACCCACATCCTGCCTATTGCCTCACTCACAGTAGCAGCGCCAATCAAAGGCCAAGGGCCAAACACTGAATCTGCTGGCTCCAAACCTTCTCTTTCCCAGTCAAACTCCTCATTCAATAGCCAGCTATAATGCTCTCTCCATGCATCTTTAATATCCCCACTGTTCACCACTACCCTTCCTTCATTATTCTTCACACACTGCTCACCTACAATGTCCCGATTATCCCTCTTCACCTGATTTGCCACCCTAAAAATCATATTTTTCCTTTTCCTATGATTTAGATTATCAAGTAAAAGTCTCTGTGACTCAGACTTTGCCCTGTATACCTCTCTTCTAGCTCTACGCTTGGCAGCCAAGTACTCTTCCCTGTTACCATCCTTCTTCCATTGCCGGAAAAGCCTTCTTTTCTCCTTAACTGCGGCTTCTACACCCTCATCCCACCATCAAGTTACTTTATGTCTTGGTGGGCCTCTTGTCTAACTACATATTGCATTGGTAACTCTCAAGAGGCTGTTCTTAATTGCTTTATACTGTTCATTAACGCCTCTATCTACGGCTCCCTGTTCAGCAACCACTCTCCTCATCTCACTATAAAAGGCATCCCGTACTGATAGGTTTCCCAGCTTCCATATTTTCCTCCTAGGTACATATGTCCTCCTTCTCATCACTCGTTCTTTAAGCACCATGTCACAAATCAATAGTTTGTGCTGTTGCACACACTCCTTTCTTCCTATAAATTTAACATCCCTCACTAACCTCATATCTACCCTCCTGACCAGAAAATAATCTATCTTGCTGCTATTTCCCCCCGGACTCTTACGTAACCAAACGACTCATTCTTTTTCTAAAATGTGTGTTGCACACAATCATGTCCATAGCCTTCCCAAACTCGAGTATTCTTTCCCCTTCTGCATTCCTCACACCATATGTACATCCCCCATGGACTTCTTCATAATCTTGACCTGCTTCACCCACATGACCATTTAAATCCCCTCCCAGAACTGCTACCTCATCATCGCCCATACAACTTACTACATGTATTAAATCATCCCAAAGTCTATCCTTCTCTGCATCATCCAATCCTGGCTGTGGAGCATATGCCGATATAATTGCAATCATTTTCCTACCAGTCAAAATTTTCACTACTATTATCCTATCACTTACTCTCATAACATTCATAACATATTCCACCCATTGCTCTGCAACCAACACCCCCACACCCCCATATCCGTCAGTTCCCCCTTGCCAAAACAACTTATAGTAGCAATCCTTCCCAACAATCTTTCTGGCTGATCCACCCCTGTACTGGACTTCCTGCAAACATGCCACATCCACCCACCTCCTACTGAATGCCTCAACGACTTCCCCCGCTCTTCCCCTCAAACTTCCCACATTCCACGAACCCACTCTAAACCACGAACTCACTCTAAACCCCCCAGGTGATTTACTGTCCTCAGGCTTGCTTTGATTCTTATACAGTTTTTGTAAGTCATAGTCGGTAAGATAAATGGGGGGGTAAACATTCCACAGACCCCTCCCATTGCACAGTCCTAGGTCCAGGCAATGGATCTGGGACCCCTAGCCCACCAGCTTACCAGTGGCTGTGGTAGTGGCCTCGGGGTACCCTGCCAGGACAGCTGCAGGGACACCCTCCAAGCACACCTTGGCACTGCAACTGCCCCGCCATTATACACCCACTGATAGGGCAGCCTCCTGGAGCGCTACTCCCAGGTTCGGGCCCCTCTCTATTGGGTGGAAGCGGCAGCCTGGGAACCGCGGTGCACTGTACCCTCTAGCACAGGTTTGAGCCCCATCTTGCCCCGGACCCATGATCTATGCCGGCGGAACCCCCGTCACACCTCCCCCCAAAAGTCCACCACTAGGTAGCAGGGGCAAAGTTTTCTGGCCGCATGCCCTTGCTGGCATCAACCCCTGTAACGTAGTGGGATACATTGTGTGATATGTAAAGTGCATGTGGTGTAGTGCATAAGATAGTTAGAGGAAATGTTTGGGAGAGTATGCTGGTCTACTCTCCATGTTACTGTCACACTTAAAAGTTCAGCAAAGGGGGATGGTTAAGTAGCTAGTGAAACAGGAGCTTCAGCTCTACCCATCACCAGCATTCCCATTAACAGTATATATATATAGTAGTGGCTGCCTACATGGCAATTAGTGCACATATCAGCAAAGTTCAAAGAATGCTAACACCTGCATAACGCCTTCCAAGCCATCTCCCCAAACTGCGCTCTCAGTTGTTGGGCTGGCATAGAACGGGTTGGACCTGCGTTTGTCTTCTCCAAATAAACTTCTGTTGAAGCTACATCAAGACCTCTGGATTACTTCTAACTGGGGACACAAGAGGGGTTGAAACATGCATGCTCTCCCCTACACACTGCACGCATGAAATCTAGGTTATTTTGCAGTCCACCTTTAATACCATTGCATCTTGTATGCAGCCTTCTTGTCACAGATGCTGCACACAGTGGAGTTACTTTCCACACCCTTGTGGCAAACTCCACATGGCCACACATCCTCTTTGATAGTTCCACCACCAGCTGTAGATATCACTTTTGTTTTGGCTGCATTTACTCAAACCCTTGCATCCCATTCCATCTCTGCTACAATTTGTAAATCTTTCCCCCACCACCCTCTTATTCTCAATGATCAGCACTAAGTCATCAGCATACAGTGCCTGCCATGAGAGTCAGTTCTGAAGTCACATGATGCTTCAAGCATCATGGTAAACAATTAGGGGCTTCAGAGTGACCCATGATGCACACAAATATTTACAGATGCTGCACACAATGGAGTTACTTTCCACACCCTTGTGGCAAACTGCACATGGCCACACATCCTCTTTGATAGTTCCACCACCAGCTCCTGATATCACTTTTGTTTCAGCTGCATTTACTCAAACCCTTATATCCCATTCCATCTCTGCTTCAATTTGTAAATCTTTCCCCCACCACCCTCTTATTCTCAATGATCGGCACTAAGTCATCAAGATACAATGCCTGCCATGAGAGTCAGTTCTGAAGTCACATGAGAGAGCTTCTAGCACCTTGATAAACAATTAGGGGCTTCAGAGTGACCCATGATGCACACAAATATTCAAAGGAAACTCATCACTCAACTTTCCATTTACGTTCATGTGGATGCACACACCTCCATACATTGCCATAGCCACTCTGACTAACCACTTCTCAATTCCAAGGTCTCTCGTTATCCACTTCACCACAGACCTGGGGACCCTATCAAAGGCTGACTAATTAACAAAATCAGATTAGTTTGCTCATCCCACTAGTGGTAGGTGGGGGTGCTCACCATCCAGGCACTCAATGTAGTGCACTCTTGGGTGACTGCCCTTTCCTTAATTCCTTCCTTCCTTCTTTCCTTCCTTCCTCTTCTGTCTTTCTTTCCTGCATTCTCTCCATTTCATTCTGTCTATGGGTGACTATATGCTGGGTGACAAGCCAAATGGTTTCCTGTAAACTGGGAAACCATTTACTATGCTGGGTGGTAACCCTGTAACCAAATTATGGCACCTGGTGGTTTAGTGGGTAATTAAGGCACTCCAATTGGATTGAACCTGTGCAGGTTTATATCCAAGGGGTGAATGGGGTTTGTTGCTCACATAATGCCACTCAGGGATGAGTGGGGCTGGGCACTCTCATCTTAAATATCAGGACCAACTTGCCTAGCCCCGGGCTCCAATGCCCCTCATGGGGCAACACAGGATTGGATGATGATGATGATGATGATGATGATGATGATGATGATGATGATGCTCTTCCTTCCTATATATAGTATTTTTCCAGAAGCTGTCATACATTGAATATTACATCAGTGGCCCTTCTGAGTGACATAATCCCAAACCAGATCTCATCAGTATCCACACTTTCCCTAATCTTACTTTCCAAGACTCTCTCCATTTCCTTCATTATCTGGTACAAAAGATTTATGGCTCTATAATTTCTTCTATAATTTCTTCTGGGGGCACGGTGCCTCAGAGGTAGTGCTTTGCGCTCGGGACCGGGGTGTCGCGAGTTCGAGCCGCGCCCGGGATTGCCGTGCCGGGAGGGGTAGCTCCCTCCTGTTACCTAGCGGGTTATATGATCTCATTGTAAGGTCTAGCTCGGGGGATTCTTTAATCCCTTTTTTATAATTTCTTCTTTTCAGGGCATCACCCCTTTTATACGTGTGTCAAATGAAATTTTAGGCTGTATTCTTCTTAGCATATGGGGCTTTATAGAACTTCTTCCTTTGCAGTTAAGTTTGCATATTACTCCTTTATATGTTGCTAGTTGTTGTTTAATAACCCTGGTCTGTCTGGCCGAGCAGATCCGTCAACTGCAGGCCAGCAACTGCCCCTGCATGGCTGTCCCTTGCAATTGGCAGTGCCTCACCATAGCGAGGTGTAGGGAAGACTGTGGAGGTTTGGTTCCTGGATGGACACTGCATTTGCATCTCTCCACCCAGTTAACAGGAGCACCATAGTAGGCTCCACATTACCTCATCATTTGGTTATATGGCACATGCTGTTTTATAATGAGGATACTTGTGAAAAATCCATCACATGACAGTTTATCGTATTTTGAGTAAATTATAACATCGGTTCAGTAAGGATATGTTTTACGTCAAGAGTCACTTCCCCAACAAAATCTAAAAACAAGTTTCCAACTCACCTACACTTGTAGTTATTTCATTTCACTTCACTTCACTTGCTGCTTGAACTCCAACATCACACTATTGTTCAGTCACTGACACTAACATACCTGATGATGAAGAATTCAGAGACCATCTTGGAACAAAAAATGAGAGTAAGCTTGTGTGTTGGTGACTAGTAGGAGAAATAGTGATTGTACTGTACATCAACCACTAAGCATTGTACAGGATCACAATGATCGTATAAGCAAAAATGCTACTGTGTATCGGAAAAAGGTCTCATTGTATAAGCAGTTCATTACATTCTGGTTCATTGTCTAACTAGGGTCTGATATATGATTACCACCCGGTGTTGTAAATGGTTTCCTGGGCTACAGGAAACAATTAGACTTTGTTATTCAGTGTAGAGTTACCTGAAGTGGAAGGAAGAATAATAAAAAGTGACAGGGAGGATGAGCTAGGCAAGTTGGTCATGACATTTAAGATGAGAGTGACCAGCCTCACTCATCCCTGGGTGGCATTATGTGAGCAATAAACCTCAACAACCCCTTGGATATGAACCTACACAGGCTCATTCTGGTTGGAGCGTCTTAATTGCCCACTAAACCACCAGGTGCCATAGTTTGGTTATTTGGTTACCACTCAGTGTAGCAAGTGGTTTCCTGGCGTACAGGAAACCGTTTGGCTTGTCACTCAGTGCAGAGTCACCTGCAGACAGAAGGAAGAGGAAAGAATGAAGGGAAGAATGACATAAGAGGAAGGAAGAGAGGAGAGGGTAGTGCTGCTTTTGGGTGCCTGCCCTTTCCTTTCTTCCTTCCTTCCTTCCTCTTATGTCATTCTTTCCTTCATTCTTTCCTCTTCCTTCTGTCTGTGGGTGACTCTACACTGAGTAACAAGTCAAATGGTTTCCTATACACCAGGAAACCATTTGCTACACTGGGTGGTAACCACAAAACCAAACTATGGCACCTAGTGGTTTAGTGGGCAATTAAGGCGCTCCAACCGGATTGAGCCTGTGTAAGTTCATATCCAAGGGATGGTTGAGGTTTATTGTTCACGTAATACCACACGGGGATGAGTGAGGCTGGTCACTTTCATCTTAAATGTCAGGACCAACTTGCCTAGCCCCAGGTTCCTACACTCCTCATGGGGCAACACTGGATTAGATGATGATAATAATGACAGGAAGGTTGGGACAGATAATAGAGAGGAAGGTGAAGAAAGAAGTAGGCAGTACTACATCAAGTGAGTGGATGATGGTTGCCACCATTTACCACCACATGTTACTAGTGAAAATGTTTGTGTAGATAGAGATTACTAATGTTCTATTTGCAAAATAAACCGGAAAGAAAGAGTTTTTAGGGAATTCCTAAGCCCACAAGAATGTGGTCCAGTGGTCTGCCTAATGTTGACAAGGTAGTATATAGAAGTGTTTGTCCTGAGAAATGTAAAGAAGAATTAAAGAAGAGAGAGAGAGAGATTATTGATTGGTAGAAGAGAGCCAGAGAAAAATGAAGGTAGTGAAAATTTAAGCTGAGAAAGACTCAGTATATGAGGTCTCCCTTATAGATAAATTAATCTGGCAGTAATAAAAAATAAAAAAAATGCAATGATGAAATATTTTAAAATGTCTTTGTGTAGAAGGGGTTATTTTGTTGTTTTGGCCACCAGGCTCATCTGACTATAAACCTGGTGGATTACACTAAACTGGCCACTTCAGCTGGGTGCTTTCCAATATCTGTTCTTGAGGTTATGTTGAAGGATTGCCTGTACTATGAGAGTGAAGTGCTTGAGATCAGTAAGTGTGTTGCAGTATGAAGGATTGCATTACTGTGGATTATTCCTGAACTGAATTTTATGTAGCTACTTAGAGAAGGTGATGGTCACATTATGGTCCAACTAGTTGAGCTTGTCTCTGTATGGGAAGGGAAAATAAATGAATGTTGGGGGTAATTGAAGGACACTGTTTGGTTGTAGGTTTGGGGCGCCTGTGGTGGCTCTGTGTTTAAGTACCTGGCATATGTTTGTAAAGTGTAGTGTTTGGTGAAGGAGGGATTTTGCTGGGACATTGTGTACTGTCTGTGTCTTGATATACTCGTATTTTGTTATTACTCTTGAAGCATGTTTTCTTTGATGTTTTTAGTGAAGCAGAATGGCACAGCAACTGACCTAAGGGAGATGGTAAGGCTGCAGTTAAAACAGTAGTAAACTTTTATGCCACAGGTATCATAAGGGTCACATTTAGATTTTAGAGAATGATTGTGGTGGAGGGAAGAGCAGTGCTGGGTGAGTTGGGGAGAGAGCCTGGTGCTTCATGTTAAGCAGACAGTCACCCTGAGGTTGAAAATACCATATCCAGGACATTTTGGACATCCATTTCATGCTGTACAAGTTCTACTCATGTAAACTTTTCAAACCTGGCCAATACATTTTCATCATGTGGTGGAAATGCACATAATAAGTGAACACACTGTGCATTTAAGGGTAAATGACCAGTCTACTCTCATTATGGAACTACATGACAGGATCAAACAACCTTCAGCTGCCTCTCAGGGAGCAAACTTATTCTGGAAGAAAGACTTTGTGCTAGTGCTGCAGTCCACTATCGCCATTCCAAAAAGCTTCATAAAACAAAAAGAAGCTTTATAAGCAATACAATGCAACAGGATACACAAAGACCACAAGTACAGATCACCTACATCAAGATGTAAAAATAGTCAAGGATAATATGAGTATTAGAGGCACACAGATCATCACTTCAGCTCAAGATTCACCATCCTTGTGCTTTATGTTGCAACACTTGCCCTCATTAAAAAAAAAAAAAAAAAAAAAAAGTAACTGCCCAGCAGTACACACAATACCTCAGTAACATCCATCCTTCTCAACCCAATACTACACTTCACAAATACATAACATGTCACTACAGCCATCCAAAAGCTGCAGCCAAATAGCATAATTCACAAACCACCACCAGACATCTATCCCTCAAGAACTATCACATCCAGAGACATGCAGGTGCACCTAGCCGAAATGTAGTTTGGTCATCACCCTTCTTTGCAATAAGTCTATCTATCTATTGCCAGACGCCTCAATCCCGCACGGGGTGGCCACAAACAAATCGCCTCCATGTCACTCTGTCCCCTGCCATTTCACTACCACACTCCCAACTCACCCCCCCCC
>JAGKTI010024815.1:0-14220 GCA_018397915.1 Birgus latro | reverse complement strand
AACTGTGCCTTTCATCAGCCTAGTACATCCTGCAGGCAAAATTTTGATGTGGGAAATTAAATACTACCACAGACTGGCTTACTGCAACAAATGATGCAATTGTTACTGCTCCAGGGTTTCCTTTTGCAAGAAGGCAATGTGAGGTAAATGGAGAGAAAAAGACTGACGAGGAGAGTGTATGAAATCGAGGTCGGTAGGAGAAAGAGACGGAGATCGAGGCTGAGATGGAGAGATGAGAGAGAATGTGTCTTGAGCCCGTATTCTCGTCGGTAAGAAGACTTCGTTACACCTCCTCCTAAGGGATTTGTTTTGGTTATTTTGTTTATTTTTTTTAATGCAAGGAAGAAGAAATCAAAGCCCACGGACCCGCACACCATTCCTTCCAAGAAAAAAACAAAAACAATATGAAACTGAGCCAAATTCAAGATCCGTTCATTTCGAGATGCCTGGACACACTGCGTTTGAAAGACTGGAGATCATAGGAAGCAGGAAATACAGACAGAGGAAGACAGTTCCAGAGTTGACCAGTTGCATAAATGAAGGACTGGGAGTAACAGTTAACTCTTGCATTAGAGAGCTGGACAGAAAAGGGATGACAGTTTGTTGCTAGACGGGTGCTACGTGCCCGCTGTAGAGGTGGAGGGATGCAAGCAGACAGCTCAGAGGAACAGTGACCGTTGAAGTAGCGATAGAAAAGAGATAAAGATGCAACAGTGCGGTGAAGAGACAGAGGTAGGGAATCAGTAAGAGGAGGACAGTTAATGAAACGAAAAGCCTTTGCCCTCACCCTATTGAGAAGAGCTGCATGTGGGGAGCCTCCCCACACATGAGAGTTGTACTCCACACAGGGGCGAATAAAACCCGTGTACGAAGTCAAAAACTGTGCAGGGGTAAAGAAAGTTCGGAGTCGGCTTAGCACACCCAGTCTCTTTGAAGCAGATTTCACAAGGGATGAAATATGTTCTTTCTAAGATAAATCTCGAGTGAATGAAACCCCAAGCATGTTCAAGGATGATGCAGGACTGAGCTGGATATTATTAAACATTAGTGGGTAATGCTGTGGAAGATTATGTCAGGTTGATAAGTGTTAGAACTGAGTTTTTGATGCATTAAAAACAACCAGATTATTGTTACCCATTCAGAGATACGAGACAAATCAGACATTAAGTGTGAAGTAACTGCTGAGATGGATGTTGCGGGAACCGAAAGGGTGGAATCATCAGCATATGTGTGGATAGGGTTAGATGTACAGCTTAGAAGGTCATTGATGAATAAAAGGAAGAGAGTTGGAGATAGGACAGAGCCCTAAATACCACTGTTGATACATCTACGAGAAAGACGATGGCCGTCTACAACAGCGGCTATAGAATGACCAGAAAGGAAGCTAGAGATGAAGGCACAGATAGAAGGATAGAAATTGTAAGAGGGCAATTTGAAAGTTAAAGATTTATCCCAGACTTGATCGAAAGCCTTTGAGATGTCAGGTGCAATGACAAAGCTTTCGCCAAAGTCCCGAAATGAGGATGACCAGGAGTCTCAAAGGTAGGTGAGAAGATCGGCAGTTGAGCGTCCATGACTGAACCCATACTGACGATCAGAAAGAAGGTTGTGAGAGGAAAGATGCTTTACGATTTTTCTGTTAAGAATTAACTTGAAAACTGTTGAGACACAGGATGTTAAAGCAATTGGACGATAGTTAAAGGGTTGAGAATGGTCACCCTTCTTTGGGACTGGCTGAATGAGAGCAAACTTCCAGCAAGAAGGAAAGGTACAAGTTGATAGACAAAGACAAAAGCATTTACCTAGGCAGGGTGTAAGCACAGAAGCACAGTTCTTGAGAACAACAGGAGGGACTTCATCAGGCCCATATGCCTTGTTGGTATTGAGGCCAGTGATGGCAGAAAATACATCAGCTGAAGAAATTTTAATGTCAGCCACGAGGAAGTCAGAGGGGGAAGTGACGGAGGAACAGCACCGGAATTGACTAAGGTGGAATTGGAGGAGAAAGTCTGAGCAAAGAGATCTGCTTTATCAGTAGAAGAAATAGCTACAGAGCCAACGAGTTGAAAAGAGGAGGGAAGGATGATGAGGTAAATTTGTTAGAAAGGTTTTTGGCATTGTGCCAGAAGGAGCGAGAGGAATTCGAGTTGGGGAGTTGAGAGCATTTTGCACGGATGAAATTATTTTTAGCAGAGGGAAGTACAAACTTAGAACGATTCCGGACAGAAATATAAAAAAGATGTGATTCAGGGGTTGGTTGGCTCCGGTACCTTTTACAGGCCCTCTCCTTGTTGCGGACAGAATTAGAACAAGATTGATTAAACCAAGGATTTCTTGCATTAGTCAAAGGATATGATAAAGGAATGTATGCTTCCATGCCCCAGAGAATAACCTCCGTAATGCGCAGAGCACACTCAGATGGCTCCTGGCCATGGAAGCAATAATCATTCCAAGGATAATCAAAGAAGTACTGCCTAAGGACCTTCCAATCTACCGCTCCAAAGTGCCACAGATGGTGTTTCTTTGGAGGGTCCACAGGCCCTACCAGAGCGATAGGACAGGTTAAGGTAATAAGGTTATGATCGGAGGAGCCCAACGGAGAAAAAAGATTAACAGTGTAAGCAGAATGCTTAGTTGTTAGGAAGAGGTCAAGTACGTTGGAACTCTCTCCAAGGCAATCAGAGATACGGGTAGGGTGTTGTCCAAGCTGCTGTAGGTCATTAAGGATAGAAAAGATGTAGGCTTGTTCACCAGGTGGATCAGTGAAAGGAGAGGAGAGTCAAAGATGGTGGTAAAAATTGAAATCTCCCAGAATGGAGATTTCAGAGAAAGGAGAAATGGATAGAATATATCTCATCACAGAAGTAAGACAGTCAAAGAATTTTTGATAGGCAGTAGAATTAGGAGATAAGTAAACAGCACAGATATATTTAGTCAGAGAATGACAGGAAAGCCAAAGCCAGAGAGTAGAGAATTCAAAAGAATCAAGTTCAGGAACATGAAAGCAGGATAAGTCGTTACGTACATATACACAACAGCCACCTTTGGCTTTGAAATGAGAATAGAGAAAGTAGGAGGATACAGAAAAGGGTTTGCTGTCAGTTACCTCAGACAGCTGAGTCTCAGTGAGGAAGAGAAGGTGAGGTTTAGAGAAGGAGAGGTGATGTTCGACAGAGCGAAAGTTATAGGAAAGGCCATGAATGTTGCAGAAATGAAGAAGGAGAGAGTCAGACAGTGATTACAAGTCGCTTATAGACGTTATAGGGAGAGGGGGGGAGGTGGGGAGGTTTTTGGGGCCCCCCCCCCCCAGGGAGTCCGAGGTTTGGTGTTTGGATGCCATTTTTGTTGAATTTTGAAAAGAAAGTGTAGTGTGCGTGTAATTTGATGTTGACACTTGGAGATACTTGTATTGGAGAGCATGCTGGCCTACTCTCTGTTTTACTGAGACACCGAAAAGTTCAGCAAAGAAGGATGGTCAGGAACTAGTCCTGAGGGCCGATGAAACGGGAGCTCCAGCGCTCCCTGTCATCAGCTTTCCATCCACCTTGGGAGTACTTCCCTGCTCGACTGGTGCTAGAGCCTACTATCATACCTTACCACCCTCATGTGTGATATTTAGGTCATTCTAATATCGCCCTTCTGTGTATATATGACGTGCAGATTTATATTGACCATCCGCATACAAAAAGGAAGAGGTGTTAGGAAGCCTTCTTATCCGATGAGAATACAGGCCTTGGAAAGGATTGATCATGTTGGTGAGTCTCTGGAATGTGTGAAAGAGTTTTGTTGCTTGGAAGAAATATTATGCGCTGGAGAGAGGGGGGGGGGGGGTTGGAGCTAAATCTGTGGCTGGAGAGGAGTGTTTGGAAAGGTTCAGTGAGCTATTGCCTCTCCTCACATTGAGAGGGCTGTCCCTCCGTGCTAAGGGATCCTTGTATGCGGCATGTGTTTGGAGTGTAATGCTGTATGGTAGTGGGACACGGGAATATTCGCAGGCTCAAACGTTCAGATATGGCAGTGATCAGGTGGATGTGTAATGCATCTTATACTGCTAGGTCTGGGGGGGTGGGGGGTTATCTTTACGATGGAAGATTTGAGAGGTTGGATGGAACTGGAGTGTATTGGTTTTGTGATGAGGAGGGGTAGATTGAGATGGTTGGAGGATGTTGAGGGAATGATTACACGTAGAAAGTGATCTCTGGGGGTAGGGTTGCAAGAGGCAGACCGAAAAAGTCCTAGGACGAGGTCATTGAATGTGACCTCAGGGATCAGGAACTGAATAGGGAAGCCGCCAGAGATCGAACAGCATAGAGGTACACCATTAGGTGACCAAGGCTGACACATGAAAGCATGATGGAGCCTTTAACATGTTCAGTCCCGACTAATTTTTTACCCAACACACCCTCAGAACCCGACCGATTTTCATTTTTTTGTTGGGGGGGGGGCTCAAACCTCCACTTTTGGTGAGAAACATCGAAAATTCATAGTGAAATTACCCTTCTGAGGTGTACAGGTGTCAGGCAGCCTTACGTTTTCCTTCATTCTCATGGTACCTGGCTACAAAGAAAATGAACTATGGAAGGGTTAACTAATTCAAGTCACTTTAAATTACGTATTTATTTATTTATTTGGTACGAATTTATGTGTAGTACAAGACTATATTGGTTTCCACACAATAATATAGGCAATAGAACCATTGTTCAGTCACCAAACACATCCACATATTGTACCTTCCTAAATGACATTACTACCTCATCACTTCTGTTTGTTTCTTGCTCTAGCTTCTTTATTTCCTTATCCTCCACCTCAGGAATCACTTTCACCATGAATTTCGTCATTGGAGAGACTGTGGGCAACACGTCTTTACTGGCCAGGTCACTGCTAACAGGTGAATTGCCGAGTGTGGAGAGGAGGGGGGGTCAGGTGGGGCCAGGCAGTATCCCCGCTTGACAGCAGGTAGAGGAAGGTCTCCCACATATGCCTACCAAAAATCACCCGCGAATCTTGAAAAATGTGCAAACGACGGGCCTTGCAATTGACTTGCGTACGATGCACGTCAGTGGGTCAGTCCGCGGAAGAAAGTAGTGACGTGCATCGTACGTCGGTGGGACTCGGTGGGTTAAAAACGAAACGAAATGAAAAAACAAGAAAGAACGATGGTCACTGAACTGGTACACTCGACAAGATTTCCACCTGGACCACCTAGTCGTGGGATATGGCTAACGCGGCAACAGCGTGTGTGTGTGTGTTCGTGTGTACATGCCCAAGAATTCGCCGAATTGGCAAGTTTTATCCTCTGTGCCGTATTATATTATTATGTTGTCATTTATTATACTGTGATATTGGCTAATAAATATTGAGTGATTGTATGGGATAATGACCAGTGGTGAATTGTGCTATTTATAGTCTGACTTATATAAAATAATTCTTCTCTTTTTATTGTAGTGTGAAGCACGATACAAGTTGAGTTGTGGTTCAGAAACAGTGAACAAGTTCACCCAAAAATGGCGCAATGTAGGGGGAAGGGGAAAGTATGGGAGTGAGGGATAGCTTGGCAGGTGAAGGTAATGGGGATGAAATGGAGTCACATCCTTTACTCCAACAGTTATACATTCTTTGCCATTACAGTATATTTATTAAAAGGTGTCAGTGGTATCCTGTACCCTAAATGATAATAAACGTATTTGTTTTTTATTATTTATTATTAAAGACAACTGATTACACACTTTTAATTACATCAAACAAAGGATAACCCGTCTCTCGTTAACGGACAACATGCTGCCTGCTCCACAATGTCGACTCTCTCTCTCTCTTAACTCGTCAGCTGCCTGTCAGTAGACACACACACATTATCATTTTGTGCTAATGAGCAATGACGTTGCATATAATACGTTTACCTACAGTTTAATACTGTGTCAAAATACAAGTGCATTACATTACCAGCTCACCTTACAGATTACGTTAGCCAATAAATAGTACACTACTTATATGCATAGCCTATGTTTCAGTAATAATCGTGGGCTAGACATACTCACAGTGGTGTTTTCGTAAATGTTTTAGGTAATCATGTGTTCAGTGGCGGAGACAAGTTGGAAGGGAGGTGGCCACTGAAACGCCCAATCCCAATAGCTACTCTGGTGCATTATAGTGTCAATAATGTTGAGGTTCCTCTTCCTCCAGTTATGTCAATTATTAAGGTTAACATATTGATGGACAGCCATATCATATGAAAAATACTAACAGCCTATTATGAACACTCAAAATATATTATGGAGCATATTGTGGGAGCGTTGCAGCTCTCACGCACTATAGTCATGGTCCGTTTGTTTCAGTATTACTAGCCTGACAGTGTGAACATGGTATTAATGTTACATATCTTTATGATTAGTTTCATTCGGAACAACAGAATTCATAAAAAGATTTCATTTAGAACATAGAATGGCAAATATAGTGTGTGTGTGTGTGTGTGTGTGTGTGTGTGTGTGTGTGTGTTGGAGATGGGGGGAGTGTAATAAGTATGTGCTATGGATATGTCATAATTGTAAATGTGGCTGTGTGCGTACGTGGCCAAGGACGTCCATGACTGATATACGTAATCTGTGCCTTTCGCACTTGATGACACACACCTCAGTAGTAACTAGGTTATATTTATAAATTTGTAGCTTATTACATAATTATATACGATTATGTTTTCGAGGTGCAACCTGAAACATCGTATAAAGACAAACACTGAAATATTAGAAAAATGCTTTATGAGTGGCATAATACATGATTAACAATATTTCAGGAAGAGATATAACAGTGGAATAAAATCCATTTAACACATAACATTGTAGGTGCAGCTTTTCTTAAGCTTAGCTTATCGGATTTCCTTTGATCAATTTATTACGTTATACTATAGCTTTGAGTTCAGTAATATATATGTTATGCAAAATAACCACAGGAGAAACGAAAGGAGCGATGGTGAGTACTTTCGTATATTACATCTTCAGACAGAGTGAGACAGAGATGTGAAGGGTAGAGGTCTTTTATGCACACCCGCAGCAGGGAGTGGCACACAGAACAAAGGATGACAACAGGCAGCATCCTTAGGGATGCACCTGACAAAGAAGGGGGTGTGGGTAAATACCCAGGCTTAACTTAAAACCTAGAGGATTAATGCTAAGTGCATATATGTTATATATTGCATAATAAGTGACGTCACGGTGGCTCACTCAGTGGATGTTCATTTAAAGCTATGTCACACAGACTGCAAGTGCAGACAGTAAATGCAGTAGGCCTTTTAATTATTGACCACATACTGACCACCTTATTCCTCAGCAGTTTTATTAACCCGTCGAGTCCCATCGACGTACGGTGTACGTCGCAACTATTTTCCGCAGACAGAACCAACGACGTATATCATACGTCACGCAATTGCTAGGCCCATTGTGTGCACATTTTTCAACATTCGCGGGTGATTTTTGGTAGGCATATGTGGGAGACCTTCCCCTACCTGTTGTCAAGCGGAGATACTTCCTGGCCCCTCCTAACCCCCCCTTCCGCTCCTCCCCCCCACACTGGGCAATTCACCTGTTAGCAGCAACCTAGCCAGTAAAGGTATGTTGCCCCACGGTCTCTCTAATGACGAAATTCATGGTGAAAGTGATTCCTGAGGTGGAGGACAAAGAAACAAAGAAGCTAGAGGTAGCAACAAACAGAAGTGATGAGGTGGTAATGTCGTAAAGGGGTTTTGGGTAAGTCAACAATGCTTATAAACGCCTATATTATTGTGTGAAAACCATTATAGACTTTTACTACACATAAATTCGTACCAAACAAATTAAATAAATAAGTAATTTAAAGTGGCTTGAATTAGTCAACCCTTCCATAGTTCGTTTTCTTAGCCAGGTACCCTGAAAAAGAAGGAAAACGTGCGAGACACACACACACACACACACACACACAGAACTAATCAGAGAGTGTGAAAGAACAGTAGCTAGATAAAAGCCAGAGAACAGAGCTGCGTTGATAGTATGCATGAAACTTCCCTTTATGACCGTTACCAGGTATTTCGTATTCATAAAATTTAATGATAGAGAAAAGATTTTGGGAGGCGACAATACACAAACGCATATGTAAAAATTTACTCATAATATGTATAACATAAACATACTTTTATACTGTATCACTAAACAATTTTAATATTAAACATTTGCAGATCAATTAATATTCATAGTAACAGTACGTGTAGATGAACGCATATTATCAGCACTTGCACCACTTTTCACTAAGCCTTGCAATCCCTATACAATATACCATAGAAATAGTGCATAATGAACCTTAACATGAAAAAAGGCGGCTTTTCACGAAACGTCAAAAGATATTAGAAACAAAACTATCTGAACGATGGTCTAATATTCTATTCACGTGCAAACATGACCATAGGAACATATACGAGAAGGATAGAAGTGGACACGTCACCGTCAGTGTCTGGGGATGGGTATGCATCCACGGCATGGGTGACGTCACAAGGATAGATGGGAGGTTCACTGCTGAAAAATTCATTGAAATTATGCAGGAATTTTTTCTCCCGGAGGTGGTGGCTCGATTGGTAGAGAGGTGGGCTGCAGTCACGACGGACACAGGTTCAAATCCTCGCTGGGGCAGGGAACAGTTTAAGGATTTGAATTTCATTAAAATAGGCTTTACTGATCTACCAGATGACCCGCCGACATGTCGTAAAAATACCCCTGCTAATACCAATACACCAGTCCTGTATGAGACAGCCCTAGCATGTATTCAATATGGACGGTGGGTATTAGCGCCGAAAGTGGTGACATGTAGAGGTGTATGGTATGTAGTAGGACTGCTGGGCCTTGATAGCAGGCTGTGAAAACCTATGCCCAGAGTCGGACACATAAAAAAAAAAAAGAAAAAAAAAGAGCGGAACTATCTGTTTCCTCTCGGCTCTATAATTTCTGTTCAGGACCGCTGTCCCATCCACACGGTGAGAAGAGGGTCGGAATGGTTTAGAGGTTGACAGGACCTTCAGCTGCTGGACTAGCCAAGTAAGGGAGCGGGCATGAACCCCATCGATAATGTAGGTAGAAATATGGTTAACTGATGGGAGCCTGAGAGCGAATGGACACCATAACTGGCCCACATCCACGCTCACATCACAAACCAGCAGCAGCTCTTACAGAACACATGTCGCCTCTTTGCCAAACAGACTGCAGGAGGTGAGCAAGAAGGAAGATGGATGGACTTCTTACTAATAAATGGGTTCCATAAAAATCTTATTGGTGGTTTGATTATCCTTTGATTACATGGTGTCATGAATTTTCTACATCGTGAAATTATGTTTTGTAAATCGTGACATCGAGTGATTTTGTGGGAGCGAAGAATAGTTCTGAAGTCCGTGAGAATTAGTCATTCTCTCAACCATCCACTCGTGTACTAGTATTTGCATCAGATTTTCAAAATTTTCGTATCGTGACATCGAGTGATTTTGCAGGAGTGACGAATAGTTCTGAAGTCTGTGAGAATTAGCCATTCTCTCAACCGTCCACTCGTGTACTTGTATTTGCATCAGATTTTCAAAACTTTCATCATTCTTTCACGAGTGATTGTCTTTATGTACAGACAATGCATTCCTCTGAGCGATAATTTCAGAATTATCGTTTCTGCCTCCATGGCCGTTACTTGGCCACGCCTCTTTCACACGTCCCTTACGTTGGACACTCAAAAACACACTCAGTCGTCCTTTAGCAGTCACGAAGAGTGGGTTTGCGATACCCAACCCGAGTGATCTCCACATCCTGCAGTATCGGCGTTATCCTGAATTTTCCACCAGCTTGGTGATCGACTAGAGCAGCGACGGTTTCATCCTTACTGGTTAGTATCTCTTTTGTTTTTCCTAGGCTTAAGGCTATTTAGCTGTTTGTCTGAGTGCTTGAGTGAGTGCATTTCCCTTTCTTTGATTTTGAATTGATTCATGTAACGTAAATTTATTTTCTTGTATTTAATAAATTTTCAGTTCGTTTTCTTGAGCTTTGTTAAATGTAACAGTCGTGTTTGATTTCCCCACATATTTAGTACACTTTTGCTACTCTGAGTTAGCACAACTCCTTATATTAATCACGACTGGTACTTAGGCCAGCTCTTGGTATTAATTCTTAAATCTGTTGTGCTAGCTAAGAGTTTGGCTCAGCCATGATCCTGATTATTATTATTATTATTATTATTATTTTGAATGTTAAGAGGACAAACTAACTTTCTCAGAGGTCAACAGTACAGTAATACAGCCTTCTTGAGCGTTTAGTCTCTGCTGTGTATTGCTGAGAAAGTTTATAAATTCTCGACTCTAGAGAATTGGTGAAGTAAGCCAGGATAATAGCTACTTGATTTCACGAGTCAATTCTCTCGTGGTATTCGACTCAATAGTTATTGCTAGCACACATACAGTATGTATACACTTTTATACATTTTTCATTTTCCCCCTGACATCTGGCGACCTTGCCAGGATATAAACTCCTAGCTTTGAAATTATTACCAAAATCACTCACTCACTCTTAGTTAGATAGACTGCTGTACACCAGCCAGCACATCAGTCTCAGTCCTCAGTCACTCAGTCTCAATCTGAGCATCATGGAAACTAGTACATACATGCAGAAAGCCAAGGATATGGGGCTTACTAGCCCCCAGGAAATTAGAGATTATGTCCTGTCACGCTGCAATTATGAGCAGCAACTCGAGAATGCCGCCCATGAAGAGCAGAAAATTCCGAGTGAGCACGAAAAAGAACAACGTGAGCACAAGGAACGTCAGAAAGAGCGTGAGTGCGAGGAACATGAGAAAAACGTGAACACGAGCGTGCCGAGTGCGAGGAACATGAGAAAAACGTGAACACGAGCGTGCCGAGTGCGAGGCACATGAAGAACACAAGCCCTCCGAGCGCGAGGCACGTGACAAACACGAGCTTGAAGTGCTGAAGCTGAAGCGAGACTCCTTGGCTTCAGGCACATCGAGTGGAGCTAACCCAAGCCCCACTAGCGCTCTCTCAGCACCTGTTCTAGCAACTCCACGTCTCAAGTTTCCTTCTTACAAGGAAGACGAGCAAATCGAGCCATTCATAGCTCGTTTCAAAGACATGGCACGGTTGTACGATCTGGATGAGGCAGCTAAGCGGCGTCAGTTCCTTAGCTTGTTTGAGGGCCCTGCCCTCGACATTCTCCACAGAATTCGCGAGATAATCTCATGTACGAGTTGATGAAGACCGCACTCATCAAAGCATACGGTCTTACCGTTGATCACGCTAGGAATCAGTTCATGAAGGCGCGTCTCCAGGAAAAGGAGACAGCTGTACAGTTCCTTGACCGTCTCACGGAATACTTAGGTGAGTGAATGGAGAAGGACGAGACTCCTAGCACGCAAGAGGGAATAATCGACATTGTGCTGCGCACACAGCTGGAAAAGTTCTGGCCTGCTGAGCTTATGGCCAAGCTCAAGATGTGCAAAGTGAAGGATGCAAACCAAATGGTGGAAAAGGCTCATGCTTTCTTTACTGCATACGGGTACCAAACTCGTAGGCAACAGCCATGGAATAAGAAAGATACTGCTAAGTCTGGTAAGCAATCGCAGACTGAACCCCAGCATCAAGGCCATTCTCATGGTCCAAGCAAACCGCAGAAGGACCAAGGGCAGAATACACAGAAACCTGACTGGAAGAGGTATAACAAGTACCCTAACCAGCAACAGTACCCTAAGCAGCAGCAGTATCAGCCACGCAATCGACAAGCGGGACAAACCTTTTCAGCACCAGCCCCAGTGTATCAGAGGCAGGAGGCAAACGCAGACTTCATTCCCCAACAGGCACACAATGGTGCCGTCCCCACCAGCACAGGTCCTCCTTTACAGTTCACTAGTCCCCCTCAGATGGAGAACTCTCCTCCACAGGCTGTCAATTCTCCTGCTCCCCAGATTGTGAGTACAACTCCTCGCGCACCTAGTCAAAGTACGACTCCTCGTGCACCTAGTTCGGGTACAACCCCTAGGGCATATAGTCCTGTCACGTTTGAAGAGTTGAGCACCATGCAGCCTTATCAATGGCTGGCTGCTTCCTCCACAGGCCCTCCCACAGGTAACAGTGCCTTCCTTGTTCAGCCAGGGTTTGTGAGAGGTGTTTCTGTAAATGTTCTGAGAGACAATGGTTCCTCAGGTTGCACTGTCAGGTAGCGTCTTGTTCTTCCTGAAGAATATACAGGCAGACTGGTCCATGCTCAGCTTATTGACGGATCAGTGAGACTGTTCCCTGAGGTATGTATCCAGGTAGCATCTCCCTTTTAGACAGGTTCAACAGTTGCAGTCATCATGCAAGAACCTATGTTTGACCTCATTATACGTAACATACCAAGTGCCAAGCCTAGTTGCACCGTAGATGTCACTACTCAGACTTCGGTTGCAGTAACACGAGCCATGGCCAAGGCTCCAAATCGTGTCTCCCTTGAGGCCATTGCATTGCTGATCTGATTTGTAGTCAAGATGTTGTCCAAGAACAACAGTCTGACCTGACACTTGCTGTTGTGCGGAAGAAACAAAAGGGTAAAGTGACCAAGTATTCACGGGGTGGACGAGCCAGGTTCCTTCGCAAACAATGACGGCTCTACCGTGAGTCACGAACACACGAGGGCGAGGTTCGAATGCAGTTTGTCGTTCCCACGAAGTACCGCCAAGCAGTATTAGAATGGGGTCATTGTTCAGCATCAGGAGGTCATATGGGCAAAAAGAACACCCATGGCCGTATCCATGCTGACTTTTTCTGGCCAGGAATGGGGCAGGAAATAGATGGTTTTGTGCACTCCTGCAATGTGTGTCGACATACCACTATTCAGGAACATTTCCTTCCTGTGCTGTTTGAATGTACGCCCATAATCTCTGAGTCGTGTGAGAGAGAGGGCAGTGGTAATGTGGGTGCAGACCTGATGTCTTGCCTGTTGACCCAACAGGACATAATATGTCTAGGGTCTGTTCATGCATATATACCGTAGCTCATAAGCGCACAGTCACGGCGATCTCAACCATGGACACCGATGATAAATGGGCAGTCGCGGCGATCCCAAACGCGGACACCGACGATGAGCCCTTATTAGTTGTAAGCGTAGGGCTTGTACATATTGTGTGTACAGTAGATTAATGGGGAAGTTCGAGACCACTGCAGAGGCAATCTGAGGCTGTGTTTGAATTACCTTGTGGTGTGTCTTGAGCTGTGGGCTCTCTTAGGATTCCTGGAGATTACACAAAATCCACATGAGTCTTCACACCCACGCAGGGTGTTAAAATGTGACCTGCCCAAGTTTGCATAGGGATTCTCGACTTACCTTTATTAGTTATAAGTGTGTAGTCAGAGTGATCGCAACCGAGGAGACCGATGACGAATGGGCAGACGCAGTGATCCCAACCGCGGACACTGATGATGAGCCCTTTGTAGAAACAAGTGTAGTTATAAGTGAGCAGTCATGGCAATCCCAACCGAGGACACCGAGGGCAAACGGGCAGTCGCGGCGATCCCAACCACGGACACTGACAACGAGCCCTTTGTAGCAATAAATGTATAGTTATAAGCGAGCAGTCATGCAATCCCAACCGAGAACACCGAGGACAAACGGGCAGTTGCAGCGATCCCAACCGAGGACACCGACGACGAGCCCTTTATTAGCTGTAAGTATAGGTTAAAAAGGGCAAGTATTAAGAAAATAATGGCGACCTCAAATATACCAAACTCTTGGTGTTAATTGATTTTCAGTTAAAGTGTACTTTCTATTGTATATGGATTGATTGCTGGGTGGATGGTAATTGCAATTTAATACAAATTGTCACGTTGACACTACTGTTGCTCCACCTTGACTCATTCCATAGGTACAGTTGGTGGGTGAAGCAGATGTCCAGGTCCATTGATTGTCTCTGCTGCATGCTGCCACCTCTTCTCCTCTGCCATCGTTGCCTTTATTATTGCATTAATTTGTATTATTATTGCTTTACACGTAGGTACAGTTACACTATAACTGTTACACCTACACCATGTATCACATACACCACGCTACATAACAATTAGTTGTCAATGTAAATGTAGCGAACTTTCGCTCAGTTTGACCTGAGTACAGGATTTTTCACCATCGTCTCGGAGTTTTTCCCTCAAGCTTGCTTCTCTTAACGTAAATACGAGGTTTTTACGCTCATATG
>JAGKTI010024814.1:0-14220 GCA_018397915.1 Birgus latro | reverse complement strand
CGAAAACAAACTAATGCTGCTGGGGCAGCCCTACAATCTGGAGGAGCGTTCAGCAAACGTCTGCTCTCTCCATGACCATGCATAAAAGTCACTGTGGACTACTTCTCTCAGCGTCTATTACAGCAGTTACTGCAGCAATCATGGGTTGAAGCTGTCGCTCACTTAGTGTCAGTCTTTGCTTATATTTCTGACAGAGGTAAAGGAAACTTTTTTGCTTTTAATGCATTAAAACCTTCACTGCTACATTTTTCAAGCCACCAAGCTCTTCCAGACGAGTGTCCTTTATTATTCAGCATTATACAATTCACTCCTACATTATGTCTTAATACTGCTGAGGTTTCATTTGCTCTGCATTTATCATGGAATGATCACATTACCTCACTTGCAAAATTTGCTTCCAAGGGATTAGATGTGCTAAGTAGACTCCATGCCTTCTTAACACCCCTCCCCCCCCCTACAACTATTGACTTTGTTTACGGGCATCATTCGCCCCTGTGTGGAGTAGAACTCTCATGCATGAGGCACCTCCCCCCCCCCCACACACACAGCTCTTCTAAGCACAGTGATGTCAAAGACTTTTAGTCTCAGTAATTCCATTCAATCTTCTCTCTCTTTGCCTCACTGTTGCATCTTTATTTCATTAATATTGCCACTTCAGTGGTCATTTGTTCGTTTGAACTGTGTGTTTGCATTCCTCTTCCATTACGTCTGGCGTGCTGCATCGTCTGGCAGTGCATTCCCACCCCTGCTCTGTCCTGTTCTGCTAGGAAAGAAAAAAAATCTTCTAAAATGATTGCTAAGAAGTAGGAATGGCAAAAGCATACAGATAAGAGATGAAAAGAGCACAGAAACAAGAACATTCCACCAGCTACAAATACATCTTTGTAGCTAAGGTGTGGGATGTTGTAATGGGTATAGGTCTCCAAATCTGCAAAGGGCAAAAGTGCTGAGATAAGGGGTGAAAAGAACACAGAAACAAGAGAGCATTCAAGAAGACCTATACCGATTATTACATTCCACACTGTAACCACAAACTTGTAGCTGGTGGAATATAGTAATGGGTATACGACTCCAAATCTTCTCCCATCCCGAATACTCTCTTGTTTCTCTGCTTTTTTTCACCTCTTATCTCAGCACTTTTGCTCTTTGTAGATTTGGAGGCCTAAACCCATTGCCACATTCCACACCTTAATCACAGACATGTACTTGTTGCTGGTGGAATGTTTTTGTTTCTGTGCTATTTTTTAATCTCTTATCTGTGCACTTTTGCCATTCCTACTTCTTAACGATCAAAAGAAGAAAATTTTTGTTTTCTAGTTTATGATCTTTATGTGGATGTATAATAATTAAGCATAAGCAAGTGTTAGGTTTGGATCGTTACATGCATAGCATGATTTCAGCATTCTAAGCATGCATGTACATCGGGTGTTGGTATGTACGAGGACTGCTGGGCCTTGATAGCAGGCTGTGAAGCCTATGCCCGGTGTCGGACACATAAAAAAAAAATGTGGTGTGATTTGGATACCTTTCTCTTACATGCAATAGCATTAGTTCATTATGCACGCGCACATTCTGAGCATGCATGTACTGTACATGTACCACACTTATAGGTCTGGCGCCAAGCTGAGAGATGAGAGGTGTAATTATAGGAGAAAACAATGACATTAAACTGAATTAAAATGAGAAAACAATGACTTTTTTTTTTATAGTAAAGTTTCTGCATTTAACGTTCATCTGCACAAAAGAAAATAAAAGAATACTCAAAATATCTCATACAGTTTTTAAAACTCACTATTTCCTATGGTTTGCCCTCCGCTGTGCCTTGTCGTGAAAGTAGTGTTTAGGTACATTTTTTAACTGTAGGCGAGCTGTAGCGAACCAGTACTGCACCGGCGTACTATGGGAGTTACCGGTGACTGCGATGCGGTTTTCAGGCCATAACTCGCGAACCAAAGCCTGAAAGCTTATCTAAACATGAAACATCTAGACAAGAAGCGTTTTGGTGTATAGTACACTCGCGTACGCCTTTTTGCTTTGGAGTTATGACTGATGACAAAGAAAGAAAGAAGAACGAAAAAAGAACAAATCGATATTTTTGCGGTTCGATTTTGTGACTCCTACGAAGGTTAGCAAGACTTTGGGAGTAATTTTGCGCTTGAATAGCGAAGGTGTTGTACTTCATACGCTTAGAACTGGACTTTGCGAACATTTTCGAGTAATCGCTCCTATACCCTATTTAAGTACAGGACGCCATTTTGAACCTGCGCCATTCCTACTTACGGAGTGGCTACTGCACTCCGCGATAATGCAAAGGTTATTTGATGCTCTGTCATTTATGTAAGTAACAAGTGAACTCTGGAACTATCTTCCTTAACCTGTATTTCTCTCTGCCTATGACCTGTATTTTCAATGCACTGTATCCAGGCCTTGCGAAATGAATGGATCTTGAATTTGGCTGTTTCTTGCTTGTTATCTTATTCGAGGAAATAACTTTGCGGGCTCCCAGTCGTTGGTTCCTTTAATCATAATCCAGACCTCCATTCCCACCCTAGGGTGTGGCAAGGTACGGTTCGGAGAGCATAAAAAACTGAGATACAAACCAAAGTTTGTCCAGCTGAATGAGCCACACTGCTAGTCACACACTGTTCAGTAACATTCTGCACATAGCCTCCCACACACCTGTCTGACAAAGTCAGTCCGACTACCGTCTGAGTATAAAAAAGGTGGCAAACCCTGGTCATACACAAACCCACACAAAATACATCCATCTATCTTAATCACCTGTCGGTTCCCTAGCATCATTAGCTCCTCTACTTCTCCTTCTCACATACTCGTTACTGTATCTATCCATATTCTTCTTACCCTACCACACGGCGTCCCGCCTTCAGATTCGCTCATACGAGTATATACTCTTTTCACCACTCTATTCACACCCATTGTCTCCACATGTCCATGCCATCTAAGCGAATTCTTTTCAACTCTGGCATCCACAGACTTCTTTACGTCTTTCAGTAATAGCTGTATTCCTTGTTTTATCCACTCCCTGCACTCCACACACGAATATCCCTTCTCCTTGGCTCTTATTCGTGACCTATCACTATCATGCCACTCCATAGTCCCTGTATGCTAGAGGAAGCACGAAACTCCATTATGCAAACCTTTCGCAGCCGTGACACTCAGACCTCTTATCAAGGCCTTCATAGCACCAGCCAGTTTCATTCCCTCTGCCACACTACTGGCCACTTCTTACCTCTCTTTTCTACCACTTCACTCTGGTGCTTAAGCTCTCTCACGAGTTCAAGTTTCTCATCATGCACTGTAACATCAAAATAGGAGTCACCTTCTCTCTCAACAACCATCACATTACATTTACTTGCAAGGCATGACTCTCACCAACATCTACAAAACTCTGCACCAGTCAACAAGTCTTTCACTCACTGTTTGCCAGCAACACTGTATCATCTGCATCTGCATACGAGGAGGACCACTAAATTCCCGGAATTGTTGGCAAAAAAACTTCCTTACATAAATTACAGCAAATCCATTTTAGTTCTCTTTAAAGTAATCCCCTTGAGATGCTATTCACTTGTCCCAGTGCTTTTCCCACTCCTGGAAACACTTCCTGTAGTCGATTTTTGTCACCTTGTCCGGAGACTCCTGCATTTTTTCCTGGATTTCTTCTAAGTTGTCAAATCATCTGCCTTTCAGTTTTAACTTAATATTGGGGAACAAGAAAAAGTCAGTCACAGGGAGCGAGATCTGGCGAGTACGGGGGTTGCGGAGCAACAATGATTTGTTTCTGGACAAAAATTACTGAACTGACAATGTGATGTGTGATGGGGCATTGTCGTGATACAAGAACCATTTCGGCGCCACTTCCATGCACCCAATGCTTTCCCGTAGATGCCTCCGCTCTGTAATGTAAAACTACTGGTTCACAGTCTGTCCATGGAGAACTAAGTCTTTATTTATAGACATTACATAGGCATTAGTATATATCTCATAAACATAATGTACAAGATGCAGTGTCTGCTGGAAATATACACAGCTTCTCACCAGGAATGTCAATTCACATCCACAATCTTGTCCCAGACCATGAAGAATCTTTAACATATGATGTATTCAAACATCCTCGTAGTCCAGACATCCAAGAATTTCATGACGTTTTAAACATGTGGAAGTCCACATGAACAGGATATCTTTCAGATACTACTACATTACCAAACATCCTCTCCAAGCTGTATAATTATAATGTCGGAGAGAATCCCTTCAGGTCAGAAGGGGTTAGAGAATACCCAAGAATGCAAGTAGAGTCGAGGCAGGAGAAAAGGGATAGAGGGGCTAGTGAGAATGCCCGACACTAGGATCATTAGGAGACTTTGGCTGTCACACTAAATTACGCTTTAAATCACTATTCAGTACAACTGTACAATAAAACTCCGTAACCCAAGAGTGCTGTAACTCACCTCGTTGATACTACATCTCACGACTTTGTTCTGGCTGTGCTTAACCCTTTCGTGCACGATGACGCGTTAGGTGTTATTTGGGTCTTTCTGCAAAAATGCATGATGACGACAAATGCGTCATAAAGGGCTAAAAAAAATTATGCCACAAAAATTAAGTTTTTGGGCGATCGGCGTCTTTTTTTGTGGCATCATAGCTTGCCCGGCTCTTGTCAAAAGTAATGAGGTGGCAACTGTGGGACCTGTGACAGGCAACAGCACTGCCAGGTTGATTAGTACCACACCGGCTGTCAGGAGAGAAGGTAGCGTGCAGCTCTGTCCCTTTAAACCTCCTCTATTTCATCCGTCCCAGGCATGCACCATCGTCCACCATACCAATAGTACCTTGTTTGACTTTTTGGGCATTATTGTGATTAGATTTGGTGTTTGCATTAGGAAAACAGGTGTTTGTGATTCGTTCCTGGTGGTTATCAGCTGTTGGCCTAACAGAGATTTTCACCGTGTCCCTACAACTACCTAACCTCTGCCGTGCACCAAATGTGAGTATTCAGCCATTGAAATAGTGACAGTGATTCAGGTGAATATAGTGTGAAATAGCTAGTGAGCAAGGATATGGTGAAATGTGCAACAGCTTTATATTGGGGGAGGTGGGAAACCACCTTACGACACGGCGTAGTCATGAAAGGAATAATTGCCAATGTGTATATGAAGTCATTGTTTTATGCTGCTATATGTGTGTTAGTGTTATTGTGCAATAAAACACGCTGTTGCCATGACAGGCTGAAAATAGAGGAGGTTTAGGGATATTTTATTTTATTGTTATAAAATTATTCCTTATGCTTCTTGTGTGGTATAAAGTATGAGTGTTATAAAGTATGAGTGTTTACATAACCACAAATGACAGGGAAATAGGTACAGCTTCAGTTTCAATTGCTAGCAACTGATTTAGTGTTCATGTGTGGTTTCTGAGATGACGAAATATTAAAAACAAACATAATTTCATAATAGTTGTTGGAATAAAACCAAAAAAGGCAAACCTAGCAAGCATAAAAATGTTCGCTCACTATGGGAAAGTACCGTACACTCGGCAAGATTTCCACCTGGACCACCTAGTCGCGGGATACAGCTAACGTGGCAACAGCGCCTGTGTGTGTGTTCGTGTGTACATGCCCGAGAATTTCTCGAATCGCCAAGCTTCATCCTCTGTGCACACGTCCATGTGCATTTCTTAACGCAATTTCCAGTTACAATGGCACGTTTTTTCCCATTAAAATATGATGCTTTCTTGATTGGCACAAGGACAACTCTAGACATCTCGCCAACTCGCTAGACATCTTGCCACCTGCTGACATGCCTAAGGTGCTGTTTCCCAATCGTGATAAAGATTTAATAAAACTGCTGCTAAGGAATAAGTTGGTCAGTGTGTGGTCAATAACAAATAGGCCTACTGGTAAACTACTAACAACTGCACTTGCTGTCTGTTTGATGTAGCTTTAAGTGAACGTCCACAGGGTGAGCCACCCTGACATCACTTATTATTCAATATATAACAAATATATTACTGAACTCAGAGCTACAGTATAACGTAATATGCTGATCAAAGGAAATCCGAAAAGCTATGCTAAAGAAACGCTGCACTTACAACGTTATTTGCTAAATGGATGTTGTAGTACGGTAATATTTCCTCCTGAAATATTGTTATTCATGTATTATGCCACTCATAATGCATTTTTCTATTTCAGTGTTTGTCTTTATGCGATGTTTCAGGTTCCACCACGAAAACATGATCGGTAGAGAGGCGGCCTGCAGTACTAATGGACCCAGGATCGAATCCCGGCTGGGGCAGGGAACAGTTTAAGGATTTGAATTTCCTAAAAGGAGACTTTCCTGATCTACCAGGTGACCCGCCGACATGCCGTAAAAATACCCCTGCTAATACCAATACAAGAGTCTTGTACAAGTCAGCTTTAGCATGTATTCAATATGGATGGTGAGTGTTAGCGCCGAAGTGGTGACATGTGGAGGTGTAGGAGGACTACTGGGCCCCCGAGAAACGGGTCACTGCCCCCGAGAAACGGGCCTTGAAGCCTTTGCCTAGAGTCGAACACGTAAAAAAAAAATATATATGGAATATGCTACAAGCTTATAAATAGAACTTAATTACTACTGAGGTGTGGTCATCAAGTGTTAAAGGCACAGATTACGAATATAAGTCGTGGACGTCCTTAGCCACGTATACACACGGCCACATTACCATTATGACACACCCACATCACATGCTACACTCCCCCCACCCCCACCACATGTATTGTCCAACACCTACTCTCACACTCTCACACACATACTGTATTTGACATTCTGTGTACTGAATGAAATCCTTTTATGAATTCTATTGTTCCAAATGAAAATAAGCATATAGAATCGTAACATCAATATCATGTTCGTTAACATCACACTGTCAGGCTGGCACTACTGAAACAAACGGGTGCGCGAGAGTTGCAACGCTCCCACAATAAGCTCCATAATATATTTTGAAAGTTCATAATAGGCTGTTTGTATTTTTCATAAGAAATGGCTGTCCATGAGTATTTTAACCTTAATAATTGACATACTCGTAACTATGCACATTAGTATTGCTTATTAGCTAACGTAATCCGTAAGATTAGCTGGTAATGTATTGCACTTGTATTTTTGACACAGTAATTGCAGGTAAACATATTGTATGCACCGTCATTGCTCATCAGCACAAACTGATAATGTGTGTGTGTCTACCGATACGCAGGTGACGAGTTGAGACAGACAGACAGACAGACAGATACAGAGAGTCAAGGTGGTGGAGCAGGCTGCATGTTGTCCGTTAACGGGAGACGGGGTATTCTATGTTTGGTGTAATTTAAAGTATGTAATCAGTTGTCTATAATAATGAATAATAATAATAATAATAATAATAATATGAAAAATAGGTTTATTATCATTTAGGACACAGGATATCATTGGCACCTCAGTAAATATACTGTAATGACAAAGAATGTATAACTGTTGGAGTAAATGACGTGACCTCACTTCATCCCCCTTCTGTTTACCTGCCAACTTCATGCTCACGCTCACTCCTATACTTTCCCCTTCCCCCTACATCGCGCCATTTGTGGGTGAACTTGCTTACTGTTTCTAGACACAACTCAGCCTGTATCGTGGTTGACGCTAAAAGATAAAAGAATTAGTTTATATAACTCAGACTTTATAAATATCATAGTGCACCACAGCTCATTATCCCAAACAATCACACAATATTCATTAGCCGATATCACAGCATAATACAATGACCACATAATAATAATACGGCACAGAGGATGAAGCTTGCGATTCGAGAAATTCTCGGGCATGGACACACGAACACACACAGGCGCTGTGCCACGTTAGCCGTATCCCGCGACTAGGTTGTCCAGGTGGAAATCTTGCCAAGTGTACGTCAGCGCGGCTGACGGTGGTTCAGCGCACAGGTGGGTACACCCTAGTTTTTTGCACTTTTCTCGAAAAGTATGGGGCGTAGGAGAACCGTAAGGGCCTCAAATGAAAGCCAATGAAATTCTGCTTACGATGATTAAAAAAAGAAATAACTGCCGAGAACAGTTTTTCGCTAGAGCTCCCCGATTAAAAAATCTGTTGTTTGTCGGAAATTGATGTTACTTTTTCGCTTATTACTCGAAAACATTACCTCGTTTCAAAATGCGAACTATCCCATTCGAAAGCTAATAAAAATCTCTCTCTATTGATTGTATGACATGTAGAGATAGGTTAGTAAATATTCGAGTTATGATGTTGGGAATTGAAATGAATGTTCCCGAATGTTTATTCACACCGCCCTAACGTACGTATAGGGTTTTTTTTTTTTCTTGCTTATCGTGTAGAACAAACATCGACGAATAGGAATATATAGGTTTTGTGGCAAAATAAATATGTTAAGGTGGCGAAAATAGGCTGAGAATACGCGATTATGGTGCGCGTGGAGGGCGGCGGGAGGGTGGGGAGAGAGCAATGTGTCGTGGAACACAAAACTTACTAAAACGTACTGAGTGCGAAAAGGTTAGTGATCCATAATCGACTTTCCTATCTCCCTACAAGTACCTACCACCATGCTATCGAGATTGCTGGCAGCAGTGAACTACGATAAACTACGTTAGCGAGATTGGTGGCAAACGGTAAAAACGAACCAAGTACGATAAACTATGCCATTGAGATTGGTGACAGCGATGAACTATGATAAACTACGCTATCGAGATTGGTGGCAAGCAGTAATAACAAACCATGTACGATAAAACTAGGCCATCGAGATTGGTGGCAAGCGGTAAAAACGAACCAAGTACCATAAACTACGCCATCGACCTTGGTGACAGCGGTAAACTACAACAAACTACACCTTACGAGTTTATACAACGCTCATCGATATTAGTTTATACGTCCGTTGATATATGCAGCAGACTACTCTTCTGAACTGCTACAATGGCAAACTACGATATCTACTTCACTGCATTCACTGAGAGTGGTGGCGAGCTGTAAACGAGCCGCTTAACGTCTCAATCAAAGCAATCTATGACTCCTCTACACGCAACAACCACCAATCAAACAAACAAGACACACTCCTAACCACTTCAACCACAACTCCACGATTTACGAGAAACAGTAGCAGCGATAAATTACGTCTATTGACAACTATACGAGCCTACAAGTCTACAAGCCTACAGAGTCAACAAGTCAACGAACCACTGAATCTACGAGTCTACATTATCAAGACTGACAAGGAGCAACGCTACAATCAAAGCAAGATATTACAATTCTGCAAGCAAACTTCATGCAGGTGAGACGTACCCAAGATCAGCTACAAGTTCGCAACATACAGCAAGAAACTACAATTAAATGCTGTAAAAGAAACCACAAGCATCTAAAAAAAAAAATACAGTTCTACGATCAAACAAGTGAGTGAGTATACAGTATGAAAAACGAGTTATGAGTTTAAAAAAAAAAGAAGAAACAATGAAAGTGAGTGAAGTGTCACCCGAGTAAAGCCCAACACAGCTGAATTACCCCCACCTACTCCACCACCCCACCACGACCCCCGCCACTATTCCCCACCACACGACCAGGAAGAGGCGAGCGAGTGTCTTGACCCCAAATGTGATGACACCGACTGCTGACACAGACACACCAGGACCCTGACCTACCTCAATCAAACCCTACCAACACGCTTCAGCCAACATCACTATCATCATCAGCAGCACCCTAGCCAGTATTCCCATCACAGTTAATATCAGTGAGTCGAACATTACTCTATTAGTTTAACCCGTCCAGTCCAGACCGGTTTTTTACCCAGCCTACCCCAGATCCCGACCGATTTTCGACTTTTTGTTTTTTGGCTGAAACCTTCGCTTTTGGTGAGAAACATCGAAAATTCATAGAGAAATCGCGATCTTGAGGTTAGATATGTTGATACAGGTGTCACTCAACCTTACGTTTTCCTTCAGGGTACCTGGCTAAAGAAAACGAACTATGGAAGGGTTAACTAATTCAAACCACTTTAAATTACGTATTTATATCATTTATTTGGTACGAATTTATGTGTAGTACAGGTCTATATTGGTTTTCACACAATAATATAGGCATTTATAAGCATTGTTCACTCACCCAAAACCCCAGTATATGGTACCTTCCTTTACGACATTACCACCTCATCACTTCTGTTTGTTTCTACCTCTAGCTTCTTTGTTTCTTTGTCTTTCACCTCAGGAATCACTTTCACCGTGAATTTCGTCATCGGAGAGACCGTGGGGCAACGTACCTTTACTGGCCAGGTTACAGCTAACAGGTGAATTGCCCAGTATGGGAGGGAGGGGGAGAAGGGGGGGTTAGGTGGGGCCAGGCAGTATTCGCGCTTGACAGCAGGTAGAGGAAGGTCTCCCACATATGCCTACCAACAATCACCCGCAAATGTTGAAAAATGTGCACACAGTGGGCCTTGCAATTGAGTGACGTACGATGCACGTCGTTGGGTCTGTCCGCAGAAAAAAGGTAGCGACGTGCATCGTACGTCAGTGAGACTCGGCGGGTTAATATTACTACTTCATTTATATTCAACCTTACGTATATACACAGTGACAGAGAATAATTATACAAATATATCCTTACATCATCATATAATACATACATATAAAAAGTTAGTGAGATCAGAAAATCAGAATATAAGTACACATGTATCCTTCATATTACAGTGACAAGAAAAATCAAGTGAAAATACCTAACACAAATGGAGCTAGCAACAGTATGCTATACTCAACCACATACATTATTACTTTCAACCTATAGTTCAGGATGAATATAAAAATGAGCAAACACATCAAGTTAACTTCACAACCTCTGGAGGACTCTAGTGTCAAGTGATGTGTGGTACAAACGAAATTAAGTGAATAGAGTACATATTGTAATTACTGTATACATAATTTTATATAAAATAACAAAATACGGGTTACATATAATATCTAAATTTAATGTAATTAAACCAATACACCCATGGTGTCTCAAATAAACTGTGCAATGTAATTCAGTCAATACACCCATGGTGTCTCAAATAAACTGTGCAATGTAATTAAGCCAATACACCAATGGTGTCTCAAATTGCTTTAACATCCTGTCTCAAAAGTTTTCGAGTAAATTCTTAACAGAAAAATTTTAAAGCATCTTTCCTATCACAACCTTCTTTCTGATCGTCAGTATGGGTTCCGTCAGGGACGCTCCACTGGTGATCTCACCTACCTTTCAGACACCTGGTCATCCTCATTTCGGGACTTTGGCGAAAGCTTTGCAATTGCACTTGACATCTCAAAGGCTTTCGATCGAGTCTGGCAAGTTTTCGAGTCAGTTCTTAACAGAAAAATCTTATAGCATCTTTCCTGTAACAACCTTCTTTTTGATCGTCAGTATGGGTTCCGTCAGGGACGCTCCACTGGTGATCTTCTCACAAACCTTTCAGACTCCTGGTCATCCTCCTTTCGGGACTTTGGCGAAAGCTTTGCCATTGCACTTGACATCTCAAAGGCTTTCGATCGAGTCTGGCATAAATCTTTAATTTCCAAACTGCCCTCCTATGGTTTCTATCCTTCTATCTGTGCCTTCATCTCTAGCTTCCTTTCTGGTAGTTCTATAGCCGCTGTTGTAAACGGCCATCGTTCTTCTCCTACACCTGTCAACAGTGGTGTTCCTCAGGGCTCTGTCCTATCACCAACTCTCTTGCTTCTATTCATCAATGACCCTCTAAGCTGTACATCTAACCCTATCCAGTCATATGCTGATGATTCCACCCTTCACCTTTCCATTCGGTTTCTGCAACGTCCATCTCAGCAGTTACTTCAACAAAAAAGGGATGAGGCTATGGCACACCTAATGTCTGACTTGGCTTGTATCTCTGATTGGGGTGAAAATAATCTTGTTATTTTTAATGTATCAAAAACTCAGTTCTTACACTTATCAACCTGACAAAATCTTCCTCAAGATTACCCAATAATGTTAAATAATGTCCAGCTCAGTCTTGCATCATCCTTGAACATGCTTGTGGTTTCATTCTCTCGGGATTTGTCTTGGAAAGAATATATTGCAACTCTTGTGAAATCTACTTCCAAGAGATTAGGTGTGCTAAGCCGATTCCGAACTTTGTTTACCCCTGCACAGATGTTGACCTTGTACACGGGTTTTATTCGCCCATGTATGGAGTACAACTTTCATGTGTGGGGAGCCTCCCCACATGCAGCTCTTCTCAATAGGGTGGAGTCAAAGGCTTTTTGTCTCATTAACTCTCCTCCTCTTACTGACTGCCTTCAACCTTTGTCTCTTCGCCACACTGTTGCATCTTTATCTCTCTTCTCTCGCTACTTCAGTGGTCACTGTTCCTCTGAACTGTCTGCTTGCATCCCTCCACCTCTACGACGGGCACGTAGTACCCGTCTAGAAACAAACTCTCATCCCTTTTCTGTCCAACTCTCTAATGCAAGAGTTAACCGTTACTCCCAGTCCTTCATTTATGCAACTGGTCAACCCTGGAACTGTCTTCCTCTGTCTGTATTTCCTACTTCCTATGATCTCCAGTCTTTCAAACGCAGTGTGTCCAGGCATCTCGAAATGAATTGATCCTGAATTTGGCTCTCTTTTGTATTGCTTTTGCTTTTTCTTGGAAGCAGTAGTATGTGGGCCCGTGGCCTTTGGTTCCTTCTTCCTTGCATAAAAAAAAAAATATTTAATTTCCAAACTTCCCTCTTATGGGTTCTATCCTTCTATCTGTGCCTCTATCTCTAGCTTCCTTTCTGGTCGTTCTATAGCCGCTGTTGTAGACGGCCATCGTTCTTCTTCTAGATCAGTCAACAGTGGTGTTCCTCAGGGCTCTGTCCTTTCACAACCTCTCTTCCTTTTATTCATCAGTGACCTTCTTAGTTGTACATCTAACCCTATCCACTCGTGCACTGATGATTCCACCCTTCACCTTTCCATTCAGTTCCTACAACGTCCATCTCAGTGTAAGTAGACTCCGAATTGCAGTAGAGCACTGGTAGATTTGTAAGTTAACTTCAGGTCACTCGTAGTCAATGCTGGGAGAAGTTAGAGGTGAGTCTGTGGTTGATTGTAGTTTTATTATCTTCAAAAGGAAACTGAGATTAATACTGAGTGTTAAGCTGCTAGCTACTCTCTCTCTCTCCTAGTTAGACCCCTCTTCTCACTCTCTTCTCCATCCTCCTAACTCCTTCTCCTCTCCCCCTGCTCTCTCTCGTAATTCTGATTCTAGGTCCCGTCCACTCTTGTGCAGGACGGCTAGTGTCACGTGGCTATACAGTTGTTGAAAGTTCTAGAAGCCTGTGTATGTGTGTATGTATATACAGTATGTATGTTTTCCTCTGGTCAGCTTCCCACGGTGAGGGATGCGAAGTTGTTTCCTGTGACACCTTGCAATCTGGCATGCCTCAGAGAAACTGCAAACGACATTTCCTCTCCACTCCCTAGCTCACTCGCTCTCTAGTCTACATTCCTTGCTACTATGCTATTATGATAATTTAGAGCCTCGCTCGGTCACGCCCGCTGGAGTACCTACGACAGCTTGCAATAATTACACCTAGTAATGCATGGTTTTGTAAAATGGCAAAGTATAACAATATTCTAGAAACATAATATAAATTGATTGTTACCTATAATATTATTGAGTAAACAGAAAACTGGATTATATAGAGTACTGTATACTGGATATTGGATAACTTGGTTACTGTAGAAGTGATATATAGCTTATATGCATCACAGTGCTAAGCATATAGTAATAATTATTAATATATTTGTACTGTAGTTATATGAACTATAATCATATTGTTGTAAGAATTGGATACTTGTATATTAACTAATATTAATTCACTTGTGCTTTTTTTTTATTACTATTTAAATATATACACCTTTTACTCAGGGGGTATCACTTGAATGTTAACTCTTCTTCCCTTAAAAAGGGACTATGTTCGTGATTCTTGTTTGCATTCTGTGCATTGCAACTAGTAATACACCAAAGACAATGAAGAGGATCACAAAAACAGTAGGAGCTGGGCTATACACATAATAGGGGTTGAACATACTTATACTCAATTCTTCCCAGGGCTTCATGGTATCATTAATTAATTTCATAGTTTCAAAATCAGGTGAAGTCAGCTTAATATTTGTGCTCATGTTCAAATTCATCTCAGGT
>JAGKTI010024813.1:0-10876 GCA_018397915.1 Birgus latro | reverse complement strand
ATCTCTCTCTCTCTCTCTCTCTCTCTCTCTGTGTGTGTGTGTGTGTGTATGTGTGTGCCTTGGATGGAACAAGGGGAGATATATTAAGAGAGAAAGAGTAAGAGGGAGACTCACTGAGTCAGTGATTAAGTCAGCTAATATTATATCTATACTTTTATTTTAGTATACCCACCTAGTTTTGTTATAAAAAAGAGGAGGGAGAATTCCCCTAGCTAGGACCAATGAACCATATAGCTCTGCAGGGCAAGGAGAGATCCTTGGAGACATGGCTACATCTCTCACTAGTGAGGGGATAAGGAAAGAAGTGTTCAGTATGTTTCCAAGTCTCAAAACAATCCTGCAAAAAGCAAGTCTTAGTTACAAGGAAAAATTGCCGTAGGTCATGACTGATTCTGCAGGAAGGACACGGAAGGGAACATTCAGAGTTCACCCATATCACTAGTTCTTCCTGGTAAAGAAAATCAAAGTCACGACGTCAAATAGATCGTAAATATGATCAAGTATCCCAACCCAAGTTCCATCTTATCCTCCTTGCCTCTGTACTACAGTGAAGTACCATACAAGGTTATGAATACCTAGCCTGATCTTCTAACCTTACGGACGCCTATGATAACCCAGTCCACGTGTCTCAGTTTTTCAGGGAGTACAGACAAGCTTGCATCGTTAGTCAGAGTTATGATATTGTAAGCTGTACATTCCAAGGTCCAGTTTCTAGACACAGCCAAGCCATAAAACCCAATAATTTTTATCACCCCGTACTGTCAAGCAGGTCTAACTCCCACCATGACCAACTGCGCCACTGGTGCTGAGGAACAGGGTCATAGCTTGGTGGGAGATGCTATAGTAATTTTGAGGGAGGGTTGAGCCGGTACCTCGCAAGGCCAGGTCAGGTGATTACGGCGAGGGGAACACTTTCTGTCTGATTCTTAACAATAGAACTACCTAGTATGGTTACACCAGACTAGTATAGCTCCACTGACCACTGGAATACACAAGCTTCTTCACTACGGCCATGTATGTCGTGGTGACACCACGACATACATTGTATTAATAATTTGGTTATGATATGTATTATATGTATATATTTGTAATAGTTATTCCATTTGCTTGTTTTATTGTTTTTGTTCTGTGACTTTTGTTTTGAAGCTTTAGTTCTAGTACTTAGGTTTTGAAGCTTTAGTTTAGGTATCGAAACAGTGTATCAATGAATCAGTTTCATTTACTTCTTAAGCACCACTGCCCACCAAGTCAGTCTGCTCCTGGCCAGCGAACGAGACAGTCATTGTTCTCTTGTATTACGACTGGTACTCTGAAATATACACTAAGCTACATCGAGACTGTGCTTCCCTTGGCCCAACCTTTCACACATGCCACTACACACACACCCCACAGTTACACCAGACTAGTATCGCTCCACTGACCACTGGAATATACAAGCTTCTTCACTATGGGAAGGCAGTGTTCCATCAAAAAAGAAAAAGGTCAACAAAACGACGGTTTTTATTTTTATATTTTAATCATTATTTCGGAGGCACTTTTCTCGGCAGCGTACTGTTCAGTACGCATTGTATTCAGGCGCCTTAAGGTGGACAGTTTCTAACTGACTACTACTGCTGTTTTCCTTAACTTGACAGTTTCTATGACTACTACTGCTGTTTTCCTTAACTTATCATGGTCGGAAAAAAAAGTATTGTAGCCCTGTTATGTTCAGACGATTTTCCTGGGCTGATAGTGAGAGAGAGACCTCTGGTGTTACTATTGTCACCTTAACACCTGCATTCTTAGCACAACACAAGTTTTCTCTTCTTTTCTGATGATTTAGTTAAAGTAGTCACAGAAGCTTGAAAATATTATTATTTATAATGATACCATTTATGTGCCTTTCTTCATTAAGATAATACCGCTATTTTACTGATAATGGGAATACTGTATTGGAGAGAAAGAAGTAGAGAGGATTCGGGAATGAAGAACAATAAGATATATGAGAAAAAGACAGGGAAACCAGCAGAGATGATGATGATTATGGTGATGATGAGGAGGAGGAGGAGAAGGAGAAGGAAGCGAAAGTAGCCAGAAATAAGAAAGACCCTTACCCAATGAGAGGCCATATCTAAGATGAATAATATCGTCTGATGGTTAGAAAAATAAAGTAGTTACGATTTTAGCCATTGTTAGAAGGTCAGTGGACATGAGTTTTTAATCCCTGGACGACGATATGCGACCATACTGAGTTAAAGAAGGTAGTCTGGCAGCAGAATGATTGAAATAGCTAGGATTTCTATGTCAGTCAGAAAGCTTAGCTTTTTCATACTCTCATTCTTTTGAGTGCTAAACAAGCCAGGGGGGGCACGGTGGCTCAGAGGTAGAGCATCGAGCTCGGGACCGGGGGGTCGCGAGTTCGAGCCGCGCCCGGGACTGCCGTGCCGGGAGGGTTAGCGCCCTCCTGTTACCTAGCGGGGCTATATGATCTCACTGTAAGGTCTAGCTCGGGGATTCTTTAATCTTTTAAACAAGCCAGGAACATACTGTTAAAAATTGTGACACTATCCTTTTATGTACGGTTGAGCTCAGAAGTTCCTGGTACAGAGGCTTGAGCTGTCTGCCTTTGTAGATGCGTAGGGAATGCCTTAGTAACATATGTGGTCTGATCATTGTACAGAAGTTGTTTCAGTCCTTCAGGCTAGATACGCGATAACTTCTTGTAGCTCGTAAATGTTGGCATATCCTACAAGGTATGACACCCACTGTACCACGAATTTGTGCCTTCAAATGTACACTAGTACAGATAACCCTGGAGAGTGTGAATAGCATAGTGGAATATCTACTTCTAATGAGTGTTGTTAAATAATGTGTTTAGAAGAACAGTGATGATTATAATTATGGTGGTAGTGGTGAAAGTTGTAGTGATGATAGTGATAATGATCTTTCTACCTAGCTATCAATCTATCTATATTAATATATGCTTATCTACATCCATCCTCACCCTGCCGTAGAGTGGGAAAGGAGGTTCGGATGATGATGATGATGATGATGATGATGATGATGATTACCCACATCTTTATCACACACCTTAGTTCAGGAAGGGGTAGCCACAAATGAGTCTCCTACCATGTCATCCTATCCTCTCCCATCAGGCTGCCCTCTCTCCAGCTTACACCCTCCCTTTGATACGAGATGGTGGTGATATTTTTGATAGTGTTAGTGATGATGTATTTAATGATAAGATTGGTAGTAATGATAATAATTATTATCATAATGGAGGGAGCACTCAAAAAGTGCTACAAACACCGATCCCCGACAATTAGTCTAAAGGACGAACATTTGCCTTGGTCCCGTGACCTTGACCTTCGACCGACTTCTTTCTGAATCGAATCATTACTTTCCTCCCTGACCCTTAACATTTCCACCGGCTTTGGTCCAAATCCGATCAAAACTGTTGATCGAATTTAAACTTGTCGTGTGACACTGAAATTTAACTTTCCTTGTGGCCTTGACAACCGACTGACTTTTCTCAAAATCTAATCCATTTCTTGATTACATACCCCGAACCGAACTATAAAAAGAAAGTTGCTCTCGCCATTGGACCGTGACATTTGATATATTATTTTAAAAACAAGTAATCCCCTAGCCTAATCCTCAACCCTTCCACCAAGTTTGGTCCTAATCAGATCGAAACTGTTTTAGTTAAACTGTTCACTCAGAAACACGCAAGTCGACATTTGATCTTATCGTGACCTTGTCCTTTCAGTTCTCGCTCTCAAAATTGGAACCTTACTGTCTTGCCATTCCCTCAACCCTTTCACCAAGTTTGATCTAAATCGAATATAAACTGTTGATCTTGTTAGGCAAAACTTTGACCTAGGCTTTTTATCTTCATTTTTGACTTAGTGTTCTCTATAACAACTGGTCGACTCCAAAGAAAAATCTTAACACTTCCACCATGTCTAGTGAAAATTGGATAAAAAAATGTTTGGGTTATTTGTTAACACACACACACACACACACACACACACACACACAGAAGCATGTCGAGTGAAACATTACTCTGTTCTCACTTCACAAGCGGGGATGTAACTATAAAGCAAAGGATACAGATAAGGGAACATGAAAACCCAAAGGACTGAGAGAAGCAAGAGATAAAAATAAAATAAAAAATAAAAAAAATAAAAGAAGGAAAAAAACATATGGAAAATATTAACTGATGAAAGAGATGAAGTAAGAGATCATGTGAAAAATCCTGTTGACAGAATGTGAGCGGAGGGAACAGTACCCAAACGGAAAATATAAGCAGGCGCCAACAGAAGATATGAAGGGAAGGAGGTGGAAGGGGGAACAAAGGAAAAAATATTGCCATCACCCGGAAAGATAAACCTTGAATAATTCAGTGCTTTCGAAACGTATCCTCACCCCACGCCTCCGCTAGATAATAAGGGTTCTGAAGTGACGCTGATCCAGTGAGCTATGACGATGTGAGGAGAGGTGAGGAGAGAGTAAGGAAGGGTGGGGAGTGAGGATTTGAAGTTAGAGGTATGGAGAAGATTTGAGGAGGGGATAGGATACGATGTGAGGGATAGGGAGGATGAGTTGAGGGAGAGAGGTAGAGACAGGAGGGAAGGATGTTGATAAGTGAGGGGAGGATATGCGGTGAGGAAGAGAGGTTGTGAAGTAATAAGGTAAGAGGTGAGAAAAATAAAATGATGAATAAAGATGAGAAGTAATTAGGGAAGGGAGGGTGTGAAGTGACAGGTGCGGAGAGGATATCAGGTGAGCAGCGGACACCCGAACATGTAAGGTGAAATAAGATGATGCTGGGGGTTGGAGAGCCTGTGAGGTGAGTGAAATGACACTTTAGTCGAGAATACGAGGTGAGGTGAGAATGGGACAGGGGTAGGTGTGACATAACGGGAGGAGAGGGTTTAAAACACGGGGGAATTTTGATTTGATTAATTTATTACGCCCGAAGGCGACAAACCTATTACAGTGCCATGTGGGCATATGTGAGGTGAGTACAAGGGAACTCGTGCCACGCAGGACACGCAGTCTAGCTAAAACAAATTAACACCCACCAAAGTGTGGATGACGCATGAAAATAACATCTAGATTATCATCATCCAATAAATGTTTGCAAGTGTCCACTAATGTGAGTCCGTCTGGTATTAAATCAGAGACAAGTGGACATTGCAGGCAATAGTGGTCAAGGGTGTTGGCACTGGGTGCGTCACACAGCTTACAGGAGGAGAAACGAGGTGCTTTGTCCACCCCAGCCACTTGCCACACAGGTCGGTATCTCAGTCTGAGGCTGGCACACACCACGTTATGTCGACGAACCATAAGACCACTACGACGATATCTATGAGGCCGATGTAGAAAGTGGTCATAATGTTGGATAGACTCACTGTGAGTCCTCTCAGCATTTCTACGGTGGAGAATAGGGGAGCGGGCTGCTCTACGTATTATCTGCTTGTAGCAAATGGGGAAGACATTAGTAGCATCCACAGCAGGTAGATCCAGTCCGCAGGCAGTCCTTGCAATGAGGTCAGCGGTGTTGTTAGCTGCAAGACCAATATGAGAAGGAATCCACAGAAAGTGCACCACCAGCGAACGATCGCGGGCAGTGGCCAATTGACGGAGTATCTGCATAACTATGTGTTGATATGCAGGCCTGGGAGAGGAGAGGGCAAGGAGGGCCGACTGTGAGTCACAGATGATCAAGCCGCTGTTGTTCGTCCGTACTAATAAAGTAACTGCATCGCGGAGTCCATGTAGTTCGCAATATGTAGAGCTCGATGAGGTTGGCAGTCGACGGCCCAACCAGCCCCCTTGAGGTGGATCCAGACTTAGGGAAAACACTGCACAACCAGCACTTCCATCCTCCTGCAGGGAGCCATCAGTGTAGATATGGTGGGCCGAAGGGAGGGAAGATGACAGCCTGGCGATAGTCTCCAAAGCTAACTGTTTCTGAAGCTGAGGCAGGTCAGTCTTGGAGGCCGGAGTGTATGAGACAACAGGAACAGGGGTCTGCCAAGGTGGAATGACACAGTCCACCTCCTCAGTAAGCACTGGTATGTTGATGTTTAGCTGTCGGACATATGAACAAACAGTATTAACTAGAGTGCAGCCACCACTGTGAAGCAAAGGTCTTGGTGCAGTGGGGTCAAGGGAGGTCCGAATGATGTGAGAGTAGTGGGGAGAAAGGTGAGGATAATGCAGGCACTTAACGCTGAAGTACGTCACCTGGAGTATATTCTCTCAACAAGTGGTGGTAGGTTGAGTTCAAGTTGCATGTTGACAATTCTGGTTGAGCCAGGGCAGCCCAGGATAAGTCTCATTACTGCGTTTTGGAACTTCTCAAGAGGTTGTAAGGCTGTTCTGGAAAGTTGACAAAGAGCAGGGGAGAGATAATCAACAACTGATCGAATGAACGCTATGTATATGGATCGTGCTACAGGAATAGACACCCGGCAGCATAATTAGTAAGCCACTTGAGAGGTTTTAGGCGCTGCTGTAGCCGAGTTAGCAGATCCTGAACAATTGGATGCACACGTTGTCTTGCAGGAATGGAGGGAGAAATCCGTACCGGTGCCCCAAGATAAAGGTGCTGCGTGCATAGAGGAATAACACAATCTCCGACAGAGAATACAGGTAGTGTTCTTGCTGGACGGGAAGTGAAGATTCTACTCTTTTCTGGTAATAAGTCCACATTTGGAAGCCGCCTCGTGAAACCAGTGAAGGAAACGCTGCAGATCTGCTGAGGAATTTGAGTGAATGCAGATGTCATCAGCATAGCAAGTAATTGTGATTCCATGGAAGTCAGGAAGGAGGGTGAGTAGGCGATGTATAAGGATGTTATAAGGACACCACCTTGTGGAGTACCAAGCTCAAAATCCTTAGCAGTGCTGTATGCTCCCTTAAAAAGAACACGAGAGGATCTATTGGTTAGGTAACCACGTATCCATCGCAGCAGGTTTCCCTTAACTCCAAAATCCACCAGCTGGTCGAGGATGATGTCTCTGTTGGCGACATCAAAGGCACTCTTTAAATCAATGAAAGCCACTACACTGGTGGGGGACAGGAGGGTGTATAGCTCCATGAGGCAGTGATGTGTCCCTCGCTGTGGTAAAAACCCGTACAATCGGGGCGAGAGCTTGCCCTGCAGCCTAAACAAGAGTCTTATGAGAAGGATGCGTTCTAATACTTTACTGAAGCAGGAGATGAGGGAAACAGGTCGGAATTTATCAGTAGCAGGTTTAGGAATAGGCACGATTGTACTGTGGGTCCAGGCTTGTGGCACATATCCCAGACGGACGCAAAGGTTGAAAAGCTGGAGAAGGGGATTGCCAGGAACTTTCAGGAGGACACGGAGGACAGAAAAAGTGATCCCATCATCACCTGGAGCCGTTACCCTCCCCCTCGCGAGGGCCTGTCGCAATTCATCATCAGTTATAGCCACACCATCCTCATCGTCTGTCCTCAGTAAAGCGGCGGTGAGACGGAGTGCACGAACGTTTTTCTTGGTGGAGAGTGCGTCCTGTATGTGTGCAGGAAGGGTGCAAGCCCGTGACTGTGCAGACCAGGCGTCTACAAGATCCTGTGCGTACTGTGCTGGACTGTGGTGGAGGACACTAGGGGTTATTTTCTTAACAACCTTGTTGATAAGGCGCCACATGGAACCAACAGTCGTTTGATGGTTGATGCCATCTGTAAGTTTCTGCCAAGATTCAGTATAAACGCAGTGCTGGAGAGCAACTAGATCATCCCTCGACAATTGATACCGGTGGAGACTCTCGGGGGAAGGTCGTCTTTGAAAGGCAAGTCCGTCTTCCACTCCCTTCCTCTCTGCCTGAGTGATACGATTATCCAGTGTCCAGGTGTAGGCATCATGATGGTGTGTAATGTGTGGCCTGCTGACATAATGGGTGTAGAAGTCATGCGTGGAGCTGACAAGTGATGAATACAACTTTTCAGGACATTGAAGGTTGAACGTGGGAAGAAGGTTGGTTATATAGGAGACATATGTAGGACAGTACTTGGGTGGGATTGCAATGCGAGTACGTCTGTGTACAGGAGAAGGTGTAGCAGGGAGGGAATAATGAAGGCTAAGAGCAATATGATCAGAGAAGAGAGCAGGGATTGATGAACACCTGACTTGGGACGTCACGAGGCCGGATGTAAGGATGTGATCTAGTGTGCCTCCTCGAGAGTGTGTGGCCCCACCGATGTCCCAGCGGGTGAGCTGATTATGACGAATATACTCAAGAAGTTTAGTCCCATTACGGTTAACAGTGGCAGAAAGGTCCCCCAAAGCAGGGTGTCGGGCATTATAATCCCCCATGTATATCATGCCACGGATGGTGGGAGTTGGAAGAGCAGCTGTATTCAACCTGCCTGGCGCAGAATACACATTGCATACCCGAACTGTGCCGCTTCCAATGGTGACCTCAAGAAGCTGGAAGGTTGTCTCGTCATTTACAGAGCTTTGGAGGAAGCGGTGCTGGATGGTGGAGTGAACATACGTGACAAGTCCATTCCTGACTCGATGGACATAAGAAATATAACCACTGAGAGTGGGTGCCTCTATCAAGAGATGCGCACGACCAACAAAGGATTCCTGAATGAAAATGATATCTGGGTGGCGACTGTATACATATCCTTTGAGCGCAGTAAGTTTAGACTGGTTCGTAACACCACAGGCATTCCAAGAGATGACATGCAGTTGTGCCATGTTACCGAACTTTGCCATTACGTTTGCGGAGGCCAAATGAGGGAGTGGTGGTGGCATGAGAAGTGCTATGCGGTGTGCCACGAGGGGAAGACTCCCTGGGGGGAGCAGTCAGTCGTCCAATGGAAGTGACAGTGGAGTCCAGCTTTTCCGTAAGGGTGGTGACAGTCGTAATGATGACTTGCTGTGATTCAACCAGTGAATTTAATGTTGTCTCAAGTGTGGCTTGCTTGCTAACCAAGTCATCAATGCGGGCTCCTATTGCACTGAAACGTGTCATGAATGAGGTAATCCGAGTCCTGAGAGTGGCAACAGCATCACGAAGTTCGGTGACTGCAGCTGAATCCAAACCGATAGTGGAGGCAGGGGGAGCAGCAGTGCGGAGTGGTGGTGGTGGTGATGCTAGTGGAGCCCCATCCTTGGCAACGGGGGCAGAGGTAGCCCAACGTCTAGTGCAGCCGTGCCGCACGTTAACTCCTTCCTGATGACATCGGGGACATTTCCAGTGCACGGTATCTGGAGGTGGTGGGTTGGGTTGCATCGAGGTTGCATCAGAAGCAGGTGGAGGGGGTCGGTGAGGACACGTCCGAGAGTAGTGTAGGCCAGAGCACCATGCACACTTTTCTGGTGCAGAACAGTATCGGGAGATGTGACCAATGCCCCAGCATCGAAAGCACCACGGTTGCTCGTCCTTCATCTTGCGAAACTCACAAGGTGGGAGGCAGGGAAGGAAGCTGAAGGTGACAGTTGGTGGTGGTGGGTGAGGAAGGCTCCAGGTGACTACCAGCCGGTTGATAGGAGTGCCATTCTGGTAGAAACGTCGGGCTGAGTAGATACCTGGCAGCTACTTGGCCAAGTTGGGATCAGTACAGACAGGATAACGTGTAAGGAGGTAAATAGGAAACTTGCGGGGCCTCTCAGGTGAGTCTTGAATTTCCAAAGAAAGGGCTAGGAACTCTCCTTTAGTTACGATATCTATGATGTCCTTGCGACGTCTGGAGATGTAAACAAAACGGGAAGTGATTGCAGACATCTTAACCTCCGCTTGGGTGCGGTCAAGGTGAAAAGCACGGTTTACCTCAGACAACCATCGAAGTTTGATGTCCACCGTTGGGTTGTCTTTGAATAAAAGCTTGATGTAGTCAGCCCTGGGAGCGAATGCTGGAGGAGTAGAGGCAGGAAGCATTGGTGAAACTTGGGGGGAATGAACAAGCTGCAGGGGAAACACGGGGGAAAGGGGATATTAAACTTAGGGCGAGGTGAGGATACGGAAGGCGAAGAATTAAGTAGAGCGAGAATCTGAGGTGAAGTGAAGTGAGGAGTTGACAGGTAGGAATGTAGGGTGAGGCGTAGGTGAGAGAAGTTATGAAAATCAGTGAGGATATTGGATGAGGTGAAGCAAACAGAGGTGACGTAGGGGTATGTGAAGCAAGAGATGGTGGGTGCATTGAGATGACGATATGAGAGTGAGGAGATGAATGTCAAGATTATTCACTGTTTCGGTCATTATTATATCATTATCGCTGTCGCCATCATCACTTTTGATATCACAGTCAGCATCACTACTGCCATAATCACCAGTACCTTTATCTCTACTGTTGTCACCATTATTGCTAAACGCTTCACCGTCATCAGCACAATCACTGTTATCACAGCTACATATTCATTCACACAGTTATCATCATCATCATCATCACTTACCTGGCTTTCCCTTTCTGTTATAATCAGAAAATCTATTTGCGTTAATCACCATCCTTCTTTCCTTCCCTTCCCATCCTTTCGTTTGCCTTGCTTCTTCCACTCCATCTCACTATAGCCCCGTAACTTTCTCCCTCTATCAGTATTTCCGCTCTCAAAAAAAACTCTAATTTCATTCTGGTACATATCCTTTATTCTTTCCTTCCTTGGACATTCTCTCTCTCCCTCTCTCTCTCTCTCTATCTATCTATCTCCCCTCACCCTTCTTCGTTTCCTCTCCAGTATTTATCCTCTCAGCTTTTTTTAATGTTTGTACTTTTAATCCATCCCTTCATCCATGGCAATTTTTTCACTGCGTTTCCCTTTCATCTTCTCTCTGATCTCAGTCTCGCTCTGTGGTAATATTTTTTTTAGTCTTTCTCTACCGTGCCTCTCCCCAAACCCCTCTTGTTTCTTTTT
>JAGKTI010024812.1:0-14222 GCA_018397915.1 Birgus latro | reverse complement strand
AGTTCTGAATATAATGTGTTTTACAATCAACTTTCAAAACACTTGAATAGATTGCATATTCAACGTTTTCGCTGAAAAATTCGGTTATTCAGCTATCATTAGATTAAAAGAGAATGGACCCACCTCCAAAACGGATGCTATCAGCCGGAAATATTTCACAATTTGCACAACTTCTTGTCCTTGAAGTCACGACTAAGGGGAAAAAGATCGACAAATCAGAAGTTAATAATCCAGAATTCTGACCCAAGAGGAATCACTGTATTGAAAGATATTACCTATGGAAATGTGGTTTTTGGTGTAACAGAAACCTTGATATTCTGCAAGTTTTTTTTTTTTTTTACCTCGACGAGTATCGACGTAATTTTAAACTGCTTGTGCTTGAGAGAAAAAAAAAGGGGGGGGGGTTAAATCGTCTCGGTGATCGGAACAATGTTTCAAGCTTTATATTGTTAAAAGCCTAAGGTGCCAGGTCTCTTTACGTGTCAGTCGACCTCTTGTTATGCTTAAAAAATATGACATTTTCACCTTCATAAGTGTCTTCTTAGTTCTGAATATAATATAATGTGTTTTACAATCAACTTTAAGAACACTTTTGGAACTTACATATTCAGAGTTTCCGTCAAGAAATACGCTTATTCAGCCATCATTAGACTAAAAGAGAATGAACCTACCTCTATAACGTATGCTATCAGCCGGAACTATTTCACAATTTGCGCTGCTTCTTGTCCATGGAGCCACTTCTAAGGGGGAAAAAAATCGACAAAATCCAGAATTCCAACTCAAGAGGAATCAAATCATTGAAAGATTTTACATAAGGAAATGTGGATTTTGCTGTAATAGAAACCTTGATATTGTGCAAAAGCGTTTTTTTTTTTTTTTTTTTTACCGCCACGAGCCTCTACATAATTTTAAGCTGCTTGTGGTTGAGAAAAAAAATCAAAGTTTTTAAATTGGGTCGGTGATCCTCACAACGTTTCAAGCTTTTTGTTCATAAAATCCTAAGGTGCCAGCTCTCTTTACATGTCAGTCGACTTCTTGTTATTCTTCATAAATGTGACAGTTTCACTATCAAAGTGTCTTCTTTGTTCTGAATATAATATAATGTGTTTTCAATCAACTTTCAGAACAATTGAGGAAGTTGCATATTCAGCGTTTTCGCCGAGAAATTCGCTTATTCTTTTTTTTTATGTGTCTGACTCTGGGCATAGGCTTTACAGCCTGCTATCAAGGCCCAGCCGTCCTCCTACATACCATACACCTCTAACACGTCACCATATCGGCGCTTAACACCCACCGTCCATATTCAGTACATGCTAGTGCTGTCTCATACAGGACTGGAGTATTGGTATTAGCGGGGTTATTTTTACGATATGTCGGCGGGTCTTCTAGTAGATCAGTAAAGCCTGATTTAATGAAATTCAAATCCTTAAACTGTTCCCTTCACCAGCGAGGATTCGAACCTGGGTCCCACGGGACTGCAAGCCAACTCTCTACCGATCGAGCTATTCAGCCATCATTAGATTAAAAGAGAATGGACCTACCTTCAAAACGGATGATATCAGCCGGAACTATTTCACAATTTGCACTACTTCTTGTCCTTGAAGTCACGGCTAAGAGGAAAAAAAATCAACAAATCAGAAGTTAACAAGCCAGAATTTCGTCTCAAAAGGAATAACAATATTCAAAGATTTTAACTAAGAAAATGAAGTTTTTGATGTAACAGAAACTTTGATATTGTGCAAAAGATAGTTTTTTTTCCGCCATGAGGCTCGTTGTAATTTTAAACTTCTTGTGCTTGAAAAAAAAAAAAATAAAATCGAAGTTTATAAATGGTCTCGGTGATCCTCACAATGTTACAAGCTTTTAATACTTAAAAATCTAAGGTGCCAGCTCAATTGACGTGTCATCCACGTTCTTGTTATCCTTCATAAATGTGACATTTTCACCCTCACAAGTATTTTCATAGTTCTGAATATAACATAATGTGATTTACAATAAACTTTGAGAACAGTTGAGGAAGTTGCACATTCAGCGTTTTCGCCGATAAATAGGCTTATTCATCCATAATTAGATTAAAAGAGAATGGACCTACATCCAAAACGGATGCTATCAGCCGGAACTATTTCACAATTTGCACTACTTCTTGTCCTTGAAGTCACGGCTAATGGGGAAAAAAATCGACAAATCAGAAGTTAATAATCCAGACTTCCGTCTTAAGAGGAATCACAGTATTGAAAGGATTTACCTACGGAAATGTGGTTTCTGGTGTAACAGAAACCTTGATATTGTGCAAAAGTTGGATTTTTTTTTTTACCGCCACGAGGCTAAATGTAATATTAAACTGCTTGTGCTTGAGAAAAAAAAAAACTCGAAGTTTTTAAATTGTCTCGGTGTTCCTCAGTGTTTCAAGATTTATATTTTTAAAAACGTAAAGTGCCAGCTCTCTTTACGTGTCAGTAGACTTCGTTATCCTTCAATAATTTGACATTTTCACCCTCACATGTGTCTTCTTAGTTCTGAGTATATAATGTGTTTAAGAGTCATCTTTGAGAACACTTGTGGAAGATGCATATTCAGCGTTTTCGCCGGGAAATACACTTATTCAGCCATCTTTAGATTAAAAGAGAATGGAAATACCTTCAAAACGGATGCTATCAGCCGGAACTAATTCACAATTTGCACTACTTCTTGTCCTTGATGTAACGACTATGGGGGAAAAAAATGACGAATCGGAAGTTAATAATCCAGAATTCCGTCTGAAGAGGAACCAGTATTGAAAGATTTTACCTAAGGAAATATGGATTTTAGAGTAACAGAAACCTTGAAATTGTGCAAAAGATTTTTTTTTTTACTGCCACTAAGCTGGATTTAATAATAAACTGCTTGTGCTTGAGAAAAAAAAAATCGGTTTTTAAAATGTCTCGGTGAACCTCACAGTGTTTCAAGCTTTTGGTTCTTAAAAACCTGAGGTGCCAGCTCTTTTTACGTGTCAGTCGACTTCTTGTAATCTTTCATAGATGTGACATTTTCACCATCAAAAGTGTCTTCTTTGTTCATAATTTAATATAATGTGTTTTATAATAAACTTTGAGAACACTTGAGGACGTTGCATATTCAGCGTTTTCGCCGAGAATTACGCTTAGTCAGCCATCATTAGATTAAAAGAGAGTGGACCTTCCTCCAAAACGGATGCTATCGGCCAGAACTATTTCACAGTTTGCACTACTTCTTGTCACTGAAGTCAGGGCTAAGGGGAAAAAATATCGACAAATCAGAAGTTAAAAATCAAGAATTCCGTCTCAAGAGGAATCACGGTATTGAAAGATTTTACCTAAGGAAATGTAGTTTTTGGTGGAACAGAAACCTTATAATTGTGCAAAAGTTCGTTTATTTTTTATTTCCGCCACGAGCCTGGATGTATTTTTAAACTGCTTGTGCTTGTAAAAAAAAATCGAAGATTTTAAATTATCTCGGTGATCCTCACAATGTTTCAAGCATTATATTCTTAAACCTAATGTGCCATCTCTCTTTACGTGTCAGTCGACTTCTTGTTATCCTTCATAAATGTGACATTTTCACCCTCACAACTGTCTTCATAGTTCTGAATATAATGTGTTTTACAATCAACTTTTAGAACACTTGAGGAAGTTGCATATTCAGCGTTTTCGCTGAAAATTCGGTTATTCAGCTATCATTAGATTAAAAGAGAATGGACCTACCTCCAAAACGGATCCTATCAGCCGGAACTATTTCACAGTTTGCACTACTTCTTGTCCTTGAAGTCACGGCTAAGAGAAAAAAGATCGACAAATCAGAAGTTAATAATCCAGAATTCTGTCCCAAGAGGTATCACAGTATTGAAAGATTTTACCTAAGGAAATGTGGTTTTTGGTGCAACAGAAACCTTGATATTCTGCAAGTTTTTTTTTTTTTTTTAACCCAGACGAGGATGGAAGTAATTTTAAACTGCTTGTGCTTGAGGAAAAAAAAAAAAGGCTTCAAATTGTCTTGGGGATCGGAACAATGTTTCAAGCTTTATATTGTTAAAAACCTAAGGTGCTAAGTCTCTTTACGTGCCAGTCGACTTCTTGTTATGCTTAAATAATATGATATTTTCACCTTCATAAGTGTCTTCTTAGTTCTGAATATAATATAATGTGTTTTACAATCAAGTTTGAGAACACTTTTGGAAGTTACATATTCAGAGTTTCCGCCGAGAAATACGCTTATTCAGCCATCATTAAACTAAAAGAGAATGGACCTACCTCTAAAACGCATGCAATCAGCCGGAACTATTTCACAATTTGCGCTGCTTCTTGTCCATGAAGTCACTTCTAAGGGGAAAAAAAATCGCCAAAATCCAGAATTACAACTCAAAAGGAATCAAATCACTGAAAGATTTTACATAAGGAAATGTGGATTTTGGTGTAATAGAAACCTTGATATTGTGCAAAACCGCGTTTTTTTTTTTTTTTTTGTGACCACCACGAGCCTCGACATAATTTTAAGCTGCTTGTGGCTGAGAAAAAAAAAGTTTTTAAATTGAGTCGGTGATCCTCACAACGTTTCAAGCTTCTTGTTCATAAAATCCCAAGGTGCCAGCTCTCTTTACATGTCAGTCGACTTCTTGTTATCCTTCATAAATGTGACAGTTTCACTATCAAAATTATCTTCTTTGTTCTGAATATAATATAATGTGATTTTCAATCAACTTTCAGAACAATTGAGGAAGTTGCAAATTCAGCGTTTTCGCCGAGAAATTCGTTTATTCAGCCATCATTAGATTAAAAGAGAATGGGCCTACCTTCAAAACGGATGCTATCATCCGGAACTATTTCACAATTTTGACTACTTCTTGTCCTTGAAGTCACGGCTAAGGGGGAAAAAATCAACAAATCAGAAGTTAATAATCCAGAATTCCGTCTCAAGAGGAATAATAATATTCAAAGATTTTACCTACGGAAATGAAATTTTTGATGTAACAGAAACCTTGATATTGTCCAAAAGATAGTTTTTTTTTTTCGCCACGAGGCTCGGGGTAATTTTAAACTTGTGCTTGTGAAAAAAAAAAAATCGAAGTTTTTAAATGGTCTCGGGGATCCTCACAATGTTACAAGCTTTTAATTCTTAAAAATCTAAAGTGCCAGCTCAATTGACGTGTCATTCACGTTCTTGTTATCCTTCATAAATGTGACATTTTCACCCTCACAAGTATTTTCACAGTTCTGAATATAACATAATGTGATTTACAATCAACTTTGACAACAGTTGAGGAAGTTGCACATTCAGCGTTTTCGCCGATAAATAGGCTTATTCATCCATAATTAGATTACAAGAGAATGGACCTACATCCAAAACAGATGCTATCAGACCGAAAAATTTCACAATTTTCACCATTTCTTGTTCTTGAAGTCACGGCTAATGGGAAGAAAAATCGTCAAATCAGAAGTTAATAATCCAGAATTCCGTCTTAAGAGGAATCACAGTATTGAAAGATTTTACCTAAGGAAAGGTGGTTTTTGGTGTAACAGAAACCTTGATATTGTGCAAAAGTTGGATTTTTTTTTTACCGCCACGAGGCTGAATGTAATTTTAAACTGCATGTGCTTGAGAAAAAAAAAAACGAAGTTTTTAAATTGTCTCGGTCATCCTCAATGTTTCAAGATTTATATTCTTAAAAACGTAAGGTGCAAGCACTCTTTACGTGTCAGTAGACTTCGTTATCCTTCAAAAATTTGACATTTTCACCCTCACATCTGTCTTCTTAGTTCTGAATATATAATGTGTTTAAGAGTCAACTCTGAGAACACTTGTGGAAGTTGCATATTCAGCGTTTTCGCCGGGAAATACACTACTTCAGCCATCCTTAGATTAAAAGAGAAATGAAATACCTTCAAAACGGATGCTATCAGCCGGAACTAATTCACAATTTGCACTATTTCTTGTCCTTTAAGTCACGGCTAAGGGGGGAAAAATGACAAATCGGAAGTTAATAATCCAGAATTCCGTCTGATGATGAATCTGTATTGAAACAGTTTACCTAAGGAAATATGGCATTTGGAGTAACAGAAACCTTGATATTGTGCAAAAGATTTTTTTTTTTACTCCCACGAAGCTGGACTTAATAATAAGCTGCTTGTGCTTGAGAAGAAAAAATTGTTTTTTTTTTAAATGTCTCGGTGATCCTCACAGCGTTTCAAGCTTTTGGTTCTTAAAAACCTAAGGTGCCAGCTCTATACGTGTCTCTCGACTTCTTATCTTTCATAGATGTGATATTTTCACCCTCAAATGTGTCTTCTTAGTTCAGAATATAATTTAATGTATTTTATAATCAACTTTGAGAACACTTGAGGACGTTGCATATTCAGCGGTCTCGCCGAGAAATACGCTTATTCATCCATCATTAGGTTAAGAGAGAGTGGACCTACCTCCAAAACGGATTCTATCGGCAAGAACTATTTCACAGTTTGCACTAATTCTTGTCACTGAAGTCAGCGCTAAGGGGAAAAAAAAATCGACAGATCAGAAGTTAAAAATCAAGAATTCCGTCTCAAGAGGAATCACAGTATTGAAAGATTTTACCTAAGGAAATGTAGTTTTTGGTGTAACAGAAACCGTATAATTATGCAAAAGTTGGTTTTTGTTTTTTGTTTTTCCGCCACGAAGCTCGATGTAATTTTAAACTGCTTGTGCTTGAAAAAAAAAAAAATCGAAGAGTTTAAATTATCTCAGTAATCCTCACAATGTTTCAAGCATTATATTCTTAAACCTAATGTGCCATCTCTCTTTACGTGTCAGTCGACTTCTTGTTATCCTTCATAAATATGACATTTTCACCCTCACAAGTGTCTTCATAGTTCTGAATATAATGTGTTTTACAATCAACTTTCAAAACACTTGAATAGATTGCATATTCAACGTTTTCGCTGAAAAATTCGGTTATTCAGCTATCATTAGATTAAAAGAGAATGGACCCACCTCCAAAACGGATGCTATCAGCCGGAAATATTTCACAATTTGCACAACTTCTTGTCCTTGAAGTCACGACTAAGGGGAAAAAGATCGACAAATCAGAAGTTAATAATCCAGAATTCTGACCCAAGAGGAATCACAGTATTGAAAGATATTACCTATGGAAATGTGGTTTTTGGTGTAACAGAAACCTTGATATTCTGCAAGATTTTTTTTTTTTTACCTCGACGAGTATCGACGTAATTTTAAACTGCTTGAGCTTGTGAAAAAAAAGGGGGGGGGATTTAAATTGTCTCGGTGATCGGAACAATGTTTCAAGCTTTATATTGTTAAAACCCTAAGGTGCCAGGTCACTTTACGTGTCAGTCGACCTCTTGTTATGCTTAAAAAATATGACATTTTCACCTTCATAAGTGTCTTCTTAGTTCTGAATATAATATAATGTGTTTTACAATCAACTTTAAGAACACTTTTGGAAGTTACATATTCAGAGTTCTCGTCGAGAAATACTCTTATTCAGCCATCATTAGACTAAAAGAGAATGGACCTACCTCTAAAACGTATGCTATCAGCCGGAACTATTTCACAATTTGCGCTGCTTCTTGTCCATGAAGCCACTTCTAAGGGGGAAAAAAAATCGACAAAATCCAGAATTCCAACTCAAGAGGAATCAAATCATTGAAAGATTTTGCATAAAGAAATGTGGATTTTGGAGTAATAGAAACCTTGATATTGTGCAAAAGCTTTTTTTTTTTTTTTTACCGCCACGAGGCTCGACATAATTTTAAGCTGCTTGTGGTTGAGAAAAAAAATCAAAGTTTTTAAATTGGGTCGGTGATCCTCACAACGTTTCAAACTTTTGTTCATAAAATCCTAAGGTGCCAGCTCTCTTTACGTGTCAGTCGACTTCTTGTTATTCTTCAAAAATGTGACAGTTTCACTATCAAAAGTCTCTTCTTTGTTCTCAATATAATATAATGTGTTTTCAATCAACTTTCAAAACAATTGAGGAAGTTGCATATTCAGCGTTTTCGACGAGAAATTCGCTAATTCTTTTTTTTTATGTGTCTGACTCTGGGCATAGGGTTAACAGCCTGCTATCAAGGCCCAGCCGTCCTCCTACATACCATACACTTCTACAGGTCACCACTTCGGCGCTTAACACACACCGTCCATATTCAATACATGCTAGTGCTGTCTCATACAGGACTGGTGTATTGGTATTAGCGGGGTTATTTTTACGACATGTCGGCGGGTCTTCTAGTAGATCAGTAAAGCCTGATTTAATGAAATTCAAATCCTTAAACTGTTCCCTTCACCAGCGAGGATTCGATCCTGGGTCCCACGGGACTGCAAGCCAACTCTCTACCGATCGAGCTATTCAGCCATCATTAGATTAAAAGAGAATGGACCTACCTTCAAAACGGATGCTATCAGCCGGAACTATTTCACAATTTGCACTACTTCTTGTCCTTGAAGTCACGGCCAAGGGGAAAAAAAATCAACAAATCAGAAGTTAACAATCCAGAATTCCGTCTCAAAAGGAATAACAATATTCAAAGATTTTAACTAATTAAATGAAGTTTTTGATGTAACAGAAACATTGATATTGTGCAAAAGATAGTTTTTTTTTCCGCCATGAGGCTCGGGGTAATTTTAAACTTCTTGTGCTTGGAAAAAAAAAAATCGAAGTTTATAAATGGTCTCGGTGATCCTCACAATGTTACAAGCTTTTAATTCTTAAAAATCTAAGGTGCCAGCTCAATTGACGTGTCATTCGAGTTCTTGTTATCCTTCATAAATGTGACATTTTCACCCACACAAGTATTTTCACAGTTCTGAATATAACATAATGTGATTTACAATCAACTTTGAGAACAGTTGAGGAAGTTGCACATTCAGCGTTTTCGCCGATAAATAGGTTTATTCGTCCATCATTAGATTAAAAGAGAATGGACCTACATCCAAAACGGATGCTATCAGCCGGAACTATTTCACAATTTGCACTACTTCTTGTCCTTGAAGTCACGGCTAATGGGAAAAAAAAAATCGACAAATCAGAAGTTAATAATCCAGAATTCCGTCTTAAGAGGAATCACAGTATTGAAAGATTTTACCTAAGAAAATGTGGATTTTGGTGTAACAGAAACCTTGATATTGTGCAAAAGTTGGATTTTTTTTTTTTCCGCCACGAGGCTAAATGTAATTTTAAACTACATGTGCTCGAGAGAAAAAAAAATCGTAGGTTTTCAATTCCCTCGGTGATCCTCAATGGTTCAAGATTTATATTCTTAAAAACGTAAGGTGCCAGCTCTCTTTACGTGTCAGTAGACTTCGTTATCCTTCAAAAATTTGACATTTTCACCCTCACATGTGTCTTCTTAGTTCTGAATATATAATGTGATTTAGAGTCAACTTTGAGAACACTTGTGGAAGATGCATATTCAGCGTTTTCGCCGGGAAATACACTTATTCAGCCATCTTTAGATTAAAAGAGAATGGAAATACCTTCAAAACGGATGCTATCAGCCGGAACTAATTCACAATTTGCACTACTTCTTGTCCTTGCTAAGGCTGAAAAAAATGACGAATCAGAAGTTAATAATCCAGAATTCCGTCTGAAGAGGAATCAGAATTCAAAGATTTTACCTAAGGAGATATGGCTTTTAGAGTAACAGAAACCTTGATATTGTGCAAAAGATTTTTTTTTTACTGCCACGAAGCTGGATTTAATAATAAACTGCTTGTGCTTGAGAAAAAAAAAATTGGTTTTAAAAATGTCTCGGTGAACCTCACAGTGTTTTAAGCTTTTGGTTCTTAAAAACTTAAGGTGCCAGCTCTCTTTACGTGTCAGTCGACTTCTTGTTATCTTTCATAGATGTGACATTTTCACCATCAAAAGTGTCTTCTTTGTTCAGACTAAAATATAATGTTTTATAATCAACTTTGAGAACACTTGAGGACGTTGCATATTCAGCGTTTTCACCGAGAAATACGCTTAGTCAGCCATCATTAGATTAAAAGAGAGTGGACCTACGTCCAAAACGGATGCTCTAGGCCAGAACTATTTCACAGTTTGCACTACTTCTTGTCACTGAAGTCAGGGCTAAGGGGAAAAAATATCGACAAATCAGAAGTTAAAAATCAAGAATTCCGTCTCAAGAGGAATCACGGTATTGAAAGATTTTACCTAAGGAAATGTAGTTTTTGGTGTAACAGAAACCTTATAATTGTGCAAAAGTTCGGTTATTTTTTTTTCCGCCACGAGGCTCGATGTAATTATAAATTGCTTGTGCTTGAAAAAAAAAAAATCGAAGATTTTAAATTATCTCGGTGATCCTCACAATGTTTCAAGCATTATATTCTTAAACCTAATGTGCCATCTCTCTTTACGTGTCAGTCGACTTCTTGTTATCCGTCATAAATGTGACATTTTCACCCTCTCAAGTGTCTTGATAGTTTTGAATATAATGTGTTTTACAATCAACTTTCAGAACACTTGAGGAAGTTGCATATACAGCGTTTTCGCTGAAAATTCGGTTATTCAGCTATCATTAGATTAAGAGAATGGACCTACCTCCAAAAAGGATGCTATCAGCCGGAACTATTTCATAGTTTGCACTACTTCTTGTCCTTGAAATCACGGCTATGAGAAAAAAGATCGACAAATCAGTAGTTAATAATCCAGAATTCAGTCCCAAGAGGTATCACAGTAATGAAAGATTTTACCTAAGGAAATGTGGTTTTTGGTGCAACAGAGACCTTGATATTCTGCAAGTTTTTTTTTTTTTTACCTCGACGAGGATGGAAGTAATTTTAAACTGCTTGAGCTTGAGAAAAAAAAAAAAAAGGTTTTTAAATTGTCTCGGTGATCGGAACAATGTTTCAAGCTTTATATTGTTAAAAACCTAAGGTGCCAGGTCTCTTTACGTGTCAGTCGACTTCTTGTTATACTAAAAAAATATGACATTTTAACCTTCATAAGTGTCTTCTTAGTTCTGAATATAATATAATGTGTTTTACAATCAATTTCAAGAACACTTTTGGAAGTTACATATTCAGAGTTTCCACCGAGAAATACGCTTATTCAGCCGTCATTAGACTAAAAGAGAATGGACCTACCTCTAAAACGCATGCCATCAGCCGGAACTATTTCACAATTTGCGCTGCTTCTTGTCCATGAAGTCACTTCTAAGGGAAAAAAAAAATCGACAAAATCCAGAACTGCAACTCAAGAGGAATCAAATCATTGAAAGATTTTACATAAGGAAATGTGGATTATGGTGTAATAGAAACCATGATACTTTGCAATAGCGGTTTTTTTTCCCGCCACGAGGCTCGACATAATTTTAAGCTGCTTGTGGTTGAGAAAAAAAATCAAAGTTTTTAAATTGGGTCGGTGATCCTCACAACGTTTCAAGCTTCTTGTTCATAAAATCCTAAGGTGCCAGCTCTCTTTACGTGTCAGTCAACTTCTTGTTATTCTTCATAAATGTGACAGTTTCACTATCAAAAGTGTCTTCTTTGTTCTGAATATAATATAATGCGTTTTCAATCAACTTTCAGAACAATTGAGGAAGTTGCATATTCAGCGTTTTCGCCGAGAAATTCGCTTATTCTTTTTTTTTTATGTGTCTGACTCTGGGCATAGGCTTTACAGCCTGCTATCAAGGCCTAGCCGTCCTCCTACATACCAAAAACCTCTACACGTCACCAATTCGGCGCTTAACACCCACCGTCCATATTCAATACATGCTAGGGCTGTCTCATACAGGACTCGTGTATTGGTATTAGCGGGGTTATTTTTACGACATGTTGGCGGGTCTTCTGGTAGATCAGTAAAGCCTGATTTAATGAAATTCAAACCCTTAAACTGTTCCCTTCACCAGCGAGGATTCGAACCTGGGTCCCACGGGACTGGAAGCCAACTCTCTACCGATCGAGCTATTCAGCCATCATTAGATTAAAAGAGAATGGACCTACCTTCAAAACGGATGCTATCAGCCGGAACTATTTCACAATTTGCACTACTTCTTGTCCTTGAAGTCACGGCTAACGGGAAAAAAAAATCAACAAATCAGAAGTTAACAATCCAGAATTCCGTCTCAAAAGGAATAACAATATTCAAAGATTTTAACTAAGGAAATGAAGTTTTGATGTAACAGAAACATTGATATTGTGCAAAAGATAGTTTTTTTTTTCCGCCATGAGGCTCGTTGTAATTTTAAACTTCCTGTGCATGAAAAAAAAAAAGTCGAAGTTTTTAAATGGTCTCGGTGATCCTCACAATGTTACAAGCTTTTAATACTTAAAAATCTAAGGTGCCAGCTCAATTGACGTGTCATTCACGTTCTTGTAATCCTTCATAAATGTGACATTTTCACCCTCACAAGTATTTTCATAGTTCTGAATATAACATAATGTGATTTACAGTAAACCTTGAGAACAGTTGAGGAAGTTGCACATTCAACGTTTTCGCCGATAAATAGGCTTATTCAGCCATAATTAGATTAAAAGAGAATGGACCTACATCCAAAACGGATGCTATCAGCCGGAACTATTTCACAATGTGCACTACTTCTTGTCCTTGAAGTCACGGCTAATGAGGAAAAAAAAACGACAAATCAGAAGTTAATAATCCAGACTTCCGTCTTAAGAGGAATCACAGTATTCAAAGGATTTACCTAAGGAAATGTGGTTTTTGGTGTAACAGAAACCTTGATATTGCGCAAAAGTTGGATTTTTTTTTTTTACCGCCACGAGGCTAAATGTAATTTTAAACTGCATTTGCTTGAGAAAAAAAAACCCGAAGTTTTTTAATTGTCTCGGTGATCCTCAATGTTTCAAGATTTATATTTTTAAAAACGTAAGGTGCCAGCTCTCTTTACGTGTCGGTAGACTTCGTTATCCTTCAAAAATTTGACATTTTCACCCTCACATGTGTCTTCTTAGTTCTGAGTATATAATGTGTTTAAGAGTCAACTTTCAGAACACTTGTGGAAGATGCATATTCAGCGTTTTCGCCGGGAAATACACTTATTCAGCCATCTTTAGATTAAAAGAGAATGGAAATACCTTCAAAACGGATGCTATCAGCCGGAACTAATTCACAATTTGCTCTACTTCTTGTCCTTGATGTAACGGCTAAGGGGGAAAAAAAATGACGAATCAGAAGTTAATAATCCAGAATTCCATCTGAAGAGGAACCAGTATTGAAAGATTTTACCTAAGGAAATATGGATTTTAGAGTAACAGAAACCTTGATATTGTGCAAAAGATTTTTTTTTTTACTGCCACGAAGCTGGATTTAATAATAAACTGCTTGTGCTTGAGGAAAAAAAAATCGGTTTTTAAAATGTCTCGGTGAACCTCACAGTGTTTCAACCTTTTGGTTCTTAAAAACCTAAGGTGCCAGCTCTTTTTACGTGTCAGTCGACTTCTTATCTTTCATAGACGTGACATTTTCACCATCAAAAGTGTCTTCTTTGTTCAGAATTTAATATAATGTGTTTTATAATCAACTTTGAGAACACTTGAGGACGTTGCATATTCAGCGTTTTCGCCGAGCAATACGCTTATTCAGCCATCATTAGAATAAAAGAGAGTGGACCTTCCTCCAAAACGGATGCTATCGGCCAGAACTATTTCACAGTTTGCACTACTTCTTGTCACTGAAGTCAGGGCTAAGGGGAAAAAATATCGACAAATCAGAAGTTAAAAATGAAGAATTCCGTCTCAAGAGGAATCACGGTATTGAAAGATTTTACCTAAGGAAATGTAGTTTTTGGTGGAACAGAAACCTTATAATTGTGCAAAAGTTCGTTTATTTTTTTTTCCGCCACGAGGCTCGATGTAATTTTAAACTGCTTGTGCTTGTAAAAAAAAAATCGAAGATTTTAAATTATCTCGGTGATCCTCACAATGTATCAAGCATTATATTCCTGAACCTAATGTGCCATCTCTCTTTACGTGTCAGTCGACTTCTTGTTATCCTTCATAAATGTGACATTTTCACCCTCACAAATGTCTTCATAGTTCTGAATATAATGTGTTTTACAATCAACTTTTAGAACACTTGAGGAAGTTGCATATTCAGCGTTTTCGCTGAAAATTCGGTTATTCAGCTATCATTAGATTAAAAGAGAATGGACCTACCTCCAAAAAGGATGCTATCAGCCGGAACTATTTCACAATTTGCACTACTTCTTGTCCTTGAAATCACGGCTAAGAGAAAAAAGATCGACAAATCA
>JAGKTI010024811.1:0-14222 GCA_018397915.1 Birgus latro | reverse complement strand
AACATCCAACCTGCACTTGTTCGCTAATTTCCCCTGTTTTTTTTTCCCCCGTGAAATATGCCGTATGAGCTATTCTCGTAATATAAACGTATAAAAGAAACGAAGGGAGACGCCTGAGTGATATTTATATTCACCTGGAACTACCTAATTTATTATGTTTTGTCTAGATTTTCTACGACTTATTTCTTAGCATGTACAGCTGGCTACACTCCCGCAAGGTCCACCCAGCGTTGTCAACGCTGGCCGAGATACTAACCTCGAAACACTAGTAGTGAGCTCCGCTCGAAGCGTTCACTGGTGGGAGGGAGTGGTACGGAGGGGGGGGGGGGGGGGGGGGGGGAAGGTGGATTTGGGGGAGAAAGGGGGCTTTGAGGAGGGTGGGGGGGAATACATATACACGAGCGGTGAGGGATGACGTAGGAGGCAGCTGAGTTGAAGCTTTGATAAGATACGAAAATATTCCTGGTAACTAATTATTTATATTTTGATACCTTTATTGTCAAGGTTTAGACCCTGTGAAATAGTGACACAATAACTGCTTGGACATCATGAACAAGAACGCTGTTATTAAATATAGCATTTGTGAAACCTTAATATTGCATGTGGCAACTGCTGACACCACTAGCACTCACCTCCATATCATCCTTATCTAGCGTTACCTAACAGTCTATAAAAGTGGGCTCGCATTATCACTCACGTCATGGCAGGAGTGCGATATTCTAGATACCGTAAAGTAGTCTATTTCATTCAAGATAACCAGAAAGAACTTATTATAATTTCTCAAACCCCTAGGTAACTGTATTGCATCCGAATGTGTCAGTTACTATAGTCAGACTGTAGATAATATTTTTTATTATTATAGTAATAATAGTATCAGATGAATATCCAAGTAACCCACCCGTGTCTGCTGTCAATTCCTGTAAAAGAACAATAACAAGTTACAATCTGCACATTTCCTAATGTAATTAGAAATTTTCTTTATCACACTTGCATATTTCCTGATGTAATTATAATTGTTCTTTATCACACTAAGTGCTTCCTGGTGTTCAGCTAAAATAACTTTCAGCATGAGGTAGCAACAAAAAAGGTATTAGAAATAATTACACACACCATGCCAATAAATTCAATTATCTTGAGAGAATGGGAACAATTACGAATAGATCTCAACATCAACATTTTGAGTCACAAGCGTAAACCAAGAGGATTAAATTTCTCCTTACTAAAAATATTTATACCTAGAACCGAGTCCATCCTCCGTCCTTCTCGATGACCGTCTGCAAGCAATCAGGCTTGGACATTACAAGACTCCTCGCAAGGTCTTGATCCCCTCGCAGCAATTCCCACTGCGTCTTTGTATGCTCCATCAATTCGGCAGCAGTCCTCTCCCTCTCCGGCTCCCAGGTGTTCACGATAGAACCCCACAGGTTTTCTATGGGGTTCATATCACACCCTTTGCTAGGCCAGTCCAGGACTGTAAGTTCTGGTTATTGCGTAACCATTGCTGAACCACTCTCGCCATGTGGACAGGACACCGGTCATGAACGAAAATCAGAGGACCGGGAGGGAAAGGAAAATTCCTCTCTCTGAGGGATGGGAGGAAACTGTTTTGTAAGACATCTACATATTTGTGAGCAGTGAGGCAGCCGTCGATATGGAAGATGTCACCCAGACCATGTAAAGTCATGTAGCCCCACACATTTACCGTAACTCTTCCACTTCGTGCCTCCTCATAAATATGTCTCCGGTCATATCTGTGTTGTCGGGAAGCCGACAAGCCTCCCCTCAGGCAGATGCAAGCAGACACACAGCAGTAACAGGTGTGGAGACGAGTACACCTGCTGGATGTGAGTTTAGAGTGAAACACGGACAGAAGAGAAAGAGTAGGGATTTCGATGTCGACTCTACATATAGCTGCAGACAATAAGTATAGGGTGGTGGAGTAAGGAACGGAGGTTGAGGGATAAAAGTAAAAGCAAGCTGAAAGGAGGAGAGAGAGTAAGAGGAGTGATGGTGGTGTTGGTTAGGTGTTTATGCAGACAAGTGCTGACTATGCAGTTCAGGGCGTGAGAACACATGCTGACTATGGAGCTCGCGCCGTGGGAACGCAAGCTGACACAGCGTTTGGTTCGGGCCTCTACGGTGGATGACACGCGGGTGACGTGTGGATGAGGGCAGTGGATGAGTGAGTGAGGCCATCACCCACCGCGCAACCATGTGACCTGCTGGTGAACATCGGCAACCCTTGAGGCCAAAATAGGGTACGGAGCTCAGTCGAGACTTGGAGCTAGCTAGAGCTCTGGGTGACGCCGTGACGGGAGGACGCAGCTTGACGTGGCCTGGCACGAAGACATGTCGCGAGGGACATCGCTGTGTAGCCAAGAGTAAAAGTTCCAGGGGCGACATGAAAGCACTTCTGTTAACAGTGAGTTAAAAGTACAAGCTTATTGTAATCGCAGGTACAACTTGTGAACAGTGCTATTATATTTGTTTTTCGTCTGGGACTGGTAAAAAGGACTCCTAGTTAGAAACGGAAGGAGAAAAGACTTTAAATGTTTAAATATGTTTTTCTTGTACTAATGTAACAGTGTAACTTTATATATATAAGTGAATAAAGAGAGTGCTTTACTTATAACAGCACTAGTAATTATTATAGGATTAAATATATAAGAGTGATTTTAAAGCACAACTTTTATGAGAGCTTGGATTAATTAATATAGTGTTAGTAATAAGGTGAATTGAGTGTAGATGTTTTAGTGCGGTTTCTAGCACGGAACTTTATATGAAGTGAAATGAGGTGGGAAAATGCCTCATAACTTTATGTGTGTAAATAACTTGTGAATACTTTTTTATAATTAAAGCCTAGAAAAGCCATATCATTTTTTCACTTCTTCCAGTTCCCAGTTCTAAGTACATGTGTATAGTGGTGTATAGTGAAGACTCAAGTCGCGCATTGCCAGTGTCTGAATGATTCACGCTACCACAGTATTAAATACGGGAGGATAATATTCCCGAGATAAATATCATTTTCGGCACCAGGCAATGCTGCAACAATCTGGTAGCAGCGGTTGGGATAGCAGCGCTGCGACCTCTGGTAGCAGCGGTGGCGATATTAATTGTTATTCCCAACTCTGAATAATTAAAGGAAATAACTTAAGGGAACTGGAAGGAAGAAATAGTGAATAGTGAACATTTTTTCTTTTAATTTGTTCTGCAAATGAGTGATTTTGATTGGAAGGGTGATCCAAACCCAGTTGAGGAATTAGTTGATTCAGACGATTCTGACCCTGTTTCTGCTGATTTTGACTCTGTTTCTGTCAGTTTTGACTTTGTTTCTGACGATCCTGACACAGAAGACTCTGACAAAATTACTACAACACCTGTTAATCCTAACCCTTCGAGTAGTACTGGTGGAGATATTGCACAGTTATCGCTCCGGGAATCAGTGGATCTTATCATTTTTAATAATTTTTTGGACATGTTTCCTAAGCAGTATGTTGCACATATTCCCCAGAGCAGGTACCGTAACCCAGTAGAGAAAGCGAAGGAAGGAGTCAAGTGGGCAGAGAAGACAAATTCGCCTCTGTCAGAAGAAAATGTATTGAAAGAAAAAAGACAGGGAACGATTGCTAGTGTGAACCCAAGTGCGGGCAGTGTCAGTGCGTCGCCTAGGCCAAAGGTTCAGCCGAACACTGGGGCGAGAAATCGTACGAGTGCGAGTGGCGGCACAGACACTCATCAAGGTTCACACGGTGCCAGTTCCCGTGACGACAATAATGATTGCTGTAGGTGTGGGAAGCCAGGGCACTTCGCCAAACGGTGTCGTGCGGACATGCCCCTCCAACTGGGGAAATATGATCATTTGTCACAGGAGCAGAGGAAAAGGATTAAATGTTTTTGTTGCTCCATGACGGGACATCGAGCTGAGCACTGTGCGGTCCGTGTAGATAATCCTGGACAGCCAGTAGTTAGATGCAGGGAATGTCAGAGTACTACACACAGTACAGATCAGTGTAACTGGAAAAGGACTAAGTCACCCGAGGAAGAAAAAAAAAAGCCAGACGAATCGGGTTGGGGAACTTAGTCATTGCCACAACGAGTGATGAAGTAGTGAAGTTGGCGGTGGTAAAAGGTATGTGTGGGAATTTACATTGTGAGATACTTCTGAATACAGTAGCTTGTAAATCTTTGATTAGCCAACAGACCTATGAATTTGCATCAGGGCCTGATACTGATCTCCGACCTTATCGAGGCGGTGGGTTGGTGTCCGCTAGCGGTGATGCAATGGACATATTGCGACTGGTGAGTTTCCAGGTAGAATTAGGTGATAGAAAATATGATCAGGAATTTGTGGTAGTGAGGGATCTACCCTCAGCCGTTTCCATAATTTTGGGAGTTGATTTTATATTTGCACATAGCCTAAGTATCACCGCCAACCCGCTATGTATAAAAGACGGGGAAGAGAAACTTGATTTGGTGACCGAGGGAGGGAGTGTTTCTCGTGTAGAGTTCAATCCTTCCTTTGTGATAACCAAAACAGTTCCTTCATTCGAGGAAAAGGAGGAAGAGGATTTTGTGACAAGTCAGTGTGTCACGAATGAGACAGACATTCTGGAACTTTACACATACGGAGCAATAGTATTAAAGACAGCGTTAAGTGGGTGGGAGGTAGGAATGTTTATGCCAAACACTGGTAGTTTGATTGCGGCAGTGTTGTGGCCCGGCATTGTAAGTCCAGTGGATAATGGGGCAACAGGGGAAGGAACATGTTTTACTGTCGCGTATGCGAATTTAACCCCTGACTGGATATTTATAGATGGGGAATTTAAGGTAGGTACTGTATCCCCTTATGAAGAAGTCAGGTGGGGAGAGGAAGTGAGTCCAGAGGGAGATCAGATCACTAGTGGACTGAGTGAGGATAGACTCCGGAGACTGTACACGGAGGTAGATCAGATAACCATTCCTTCAAGCCGGGAAAACGACGCGTTAAAAAGGCTAATAAGGAAACACCCGAGGACCCGCTTACGACCTCACCCTACTTCTATCATCACATATGTGCGGATGGACCGGTAGTGAACCGTAGGCCATACCGTATACCGACGAAGTGGCATGATCAAGTACGTAAGCAACTTGAGGATTTACGTAGACAGGGGATTATCAGGCCTTCTCGTTCACCTTATTCTTCACCACTAGTTCCAGTAGTTAAGAAGGATGGTGTTTTGCGGATCTGCTTAGATTTTAGACATTTAAATAAGCAGATAGTTACAGATCCTTACCCTTTGCCCAATATTGAGCATATTCTTTCACAATTAGGTGAGAATAAGTACTTCAGTAATTTAGACTTGAAGCAGGGTTACCACCAGATATCTTTGGATGAGGAGTCTAAGCCTCTTACAGCTTTTTCCTCACCTGAAGGGCACTGGGAATATTGCAACCTTCCTTTTGGATTTAAAGATGTGCCGGCTTCTTTCCAGCGTATAATTAATGAAGTCATGATTGGTCTCACGGGAAAGATAACCTATACTTTTTTGGATGACATTATCATTTATGGGAAGACATTTGATGCTCATGTACATAATCTAGATGAGGTCTTGGGACGTCTTGAAGGGGCAAAGCTAACTATTAAATTGCCAAAGTGTAGTTTGTTTAAACAGGAAGTATCCTTTTTAGGTCATGTCATCACCACTGAGGGATTACACCCTCAGCCAAAGAAAATCTGTGCAATCCAAGATATTGCGGTTCCTAGTACTTTGAAAGAACTCCAGAGTTTCTTGGGGTTATTGAATTATTATCGCCGGTTTGTGGAAAATTTCTCCCAGATAGCGACACCACTCACGAAACTTACTCGTGGAAAAAGAGATGTGAAGAACACACAACAGCGCGTGGAGTGGAGTGTGGAGGCACACCGTGCGTTTTGTGAGCTTAAACGGAAGTTAGCGGAAGATGTATTGCTAGCTTTTCCTCGTTTTGGTAGACCTTTTGTGTTGACTACGGACGCCAGCGGTACGGCGATTGGCAGAGTTTTGCAACAGAAAGATGATCAAGGGTTCCTTCGGCCATTAACTTTTTTCAGCCGTGCTCTAAACAAGGCAGAGGTGAACTATGCTACGATAGAGCAGGAAGCGCTGAGCATAGGTTACGGGTTGAAGGTGAGCAGACCACTTATTTTGGGTTATGAGATATTTATACAGACCGATCATCGACCTCTTACTTGGTTGTTTAATGTGAATGCAGCTTCAGGGAGGATTGCAAGATGGCAAATCCAGGTAGCCGAATATGACATCAAGGGTGAATATTTACCAGGGCAACAGAATGTCGTAGCGGATGCTCTATCCCGTTTGAGAACGACTCAGTCTAGTGATGAAGATGAAGTTGCGCTACTTGTGAGTTCAGGCACTGTGGAAATAGACACAATAGATTGGGATGTCACTGAGATAAGGCGACAACAAGATGCACACCCAGTTTGGGGTAGATTAAAGAGTTATTTGCGGAATGAGACAACGGAGGTACCAAAATTGCCAGGAAAGTTAGACTGCTTTCATTTGTTGCCAGACGGTTTGCTCTATAAGAAGGAGAGTCGGTAATTTGGCATAGGGGAAGTATTCCAAATTGTAGTCCCAGAAGATAGCGTTCATTCTGCACTTAGACTTGCTCATTGCTTACCGTTATCTGGTCATGGTGGAACCAAGATTACTTTAACTTGCGTGAGACGGTTTGCATACTGGCCTCAGATGGAGAGAGATGTCGTGGAATTTTGCAAACAGTGTACCCAGTGTATACGTTCGAAGCGTTTGAGGGATGCCCCAAGCCCGCTTCTCCGTTTCCCCGATGTCACATGGATTTGATTGGTCCACTAAATAGATCAGAGGAAGGGCATTATTATGTCTTAACTTTCATTGATGCAATGACTCGATTTCTCATCGTGGAACCATTAAAGTCTAAGTCTGCTGAAGAGGTGGCTAGATTGTTTGTGGAGCGAGTCATTTGTGTTTATGGAACTCCACAACAATTAGTCACGGATCGGGGAACTGAATTTGTTAACAAGATGTTTCAGGAATTGGCACGTTTGTTGCATATGAAACATGTGAACATTATTCCTTAAAACCCATCCTCTAATGGATTGGTGGAGAGGGCAAATGGCACCATCATACAAATAATCCGAACTATGGTAGATCAGAACGCTAATCACTGGCACAGAATGGTACCAGTTGCTATGATGGCTTATAACTCTGGATATAATCGGACTATCCGTGATTCTCCTTACTTCTTGCTGTTTCTCAGGGACTCACAGATGCCTTATCATGTAGTGCAGGACCCATCTTTGAAGTACAACCTTGAGGATATACCTAATTTATTTGCCGCCATGGCAACAAAGGTTTTTGAAAGATGCCAGGATTTTCTTGATCATGCGAGTACAGAGAACGAGAATAGAAGGGCAAAGCGATGTATAATGAAACCACTTATGGTAGGGGACCGTGTTTATGTGAAGACTGTTCCTGCCAGGAGGGTGGCAAGGAAATTGCAACCTTTGTTTTCAGGACCCTATCGTGTAATTGATCGCGTAAATGATGTTGTTATGAAGGTTCATCCTATACAAGGGGGGAAAGTAACCACTTTACACACTGACAGGGTGAAAGTGGTCAAGGAGGAGTGTATTACGAAGAAGCAAAATCGTAATGCAAGAATGGCTTATCCTATTCATGAAGGTGGAGAGACTGGGGATGAAGGGGAAAATGCAGGTGAGGAAATAAATGAGGAAGAATGTATCCCAGGGCCTGTAATTGACTTCAATTTGCCTCCTCCACAAGTAAGTCAGGCTACAGGTAATGGTGTAACTGGCAACTCGGCGGGTTTGTGGCCAGCCGCCACTGAGTCAAGGCCAGCCACCACTCCCTCACCTCCACACCACACCACACCTCACACTCCGCCACATTGTAGATACAGTCTGCGGTCACATTCTAGTGTCCCAGACTACCCATTGTGTATGGATAGACCTATTCAATATCAGACTGCACAAGCAGAGGCACCTGGTGTGACGGAAACACAGACTGAAGTGACTGAGGACAACACAGGAGACATGTAGTTTTTTGTAAATGAATAAATGGTAGTCATGTGAATTTGTGGTTATAGTTTTACAAATCTCTTGCAGATGATTGCTTGGGTTTGGGTGAGTCCATCCCAATTGGAATCGATAGGACCACGAGAGGAGACACCTGCCAACTTGGGATTGGTGTTTTCACCTGTGGGTCATTTGATGATTACAGGAAATAACTATGTAGTTCCATTTGTACTTAAAAAGGAGGAGTTGTTCCAACCATTACGTGTTGCTCGCAATTTGAGTGATGCCATATTGTGGAATATAGGCCACATGGATAATGGCAGCGCTCTAGTTGCTTCATAACGGAATACTGTGCATGCATTTCAAATTGAATTTGATGCTCGCTATCAGGATTTGAGCAATTACATAGACAATCTCATGTCAGATCATCCATGGAGTCGTCCCTCCAAGAGGGGTGCGATCGACATATTGGGGCAGTATGCCAATGTTTTGTTTGGAACAGCTACTCAACAACAGGTTGATGACATTCATGCTAGATTAGGGAGCCTTGAGACTATGTCAGAGAAGGAGAGGTCAGTATTAAATGTTCATTCCAAGGTATTGAATAGCACAATAAGGAATGTGTCACATATGCAGGCAGCACTGTTGAAGATACAGAAGGCTGCAAATATTTCTTACAGTATCATATGATTGTATTCATTGAAGACCTTAGAGTTGGAAAATGAAGTAAAGATGTATGAGGCTTTGTTTAACCTTCAACTCGCCCTCTCTGACATCATAGCTGATCATTTTAGAATTAAGTTGGGTATACAAGAAATGCTTCAGGCTAGGCTGAGTTTAGATATTGTCCCTAACGAAATCTTGTTGGAATTATTGGGGAATATCTCACTCAAGGAGCCGGGTCTACTTTTCCCAGCGAGGCCAGAATATCTAGCACTGTATCATGACATCAACAAAGTTGTACCTCGAGATTACATGTCAGCTGTGTGCTTTTACTTAATAATACCAGTGTTGCGTGACCCTTCTGATGTATTTGACATCTTTAGGATCACCTCACTTCCTTACAGTGTGCCTGCTACGGAGGTCTACGTAAGAGTACTTCACCAGTATAGCTTCCTTGCTTTCCCGGAAGACCGCCTCCATTATGTGCTGTTTCAAGATTTCACCAGTTGCAGGGACCACCAGGACTTGGTGATCGGTGAACCTTTGGGATCCGTCTATCAAGGACTTACCCACTTTAGGACCTAATCTTAACATTACTCCTCTGTTTCTGGATGATCTCCTTAAATATCAAAGTCAGTTGCAGTTGATTGAACCTCTCAAACCCTTCGGTTCCTCCACTTTTTTCTGGTACTATGTCCATGCTGGAATAGCTCTCTTTCTGGTTCTCCTGTCCGCATATATCCTTTATAAGTGTTACACTAATGGCAGTGGGTGTACATGTTGTAGACTTGAGTCCATATTCAGACGTCGACGTGCACGGGACCCCGCCATGCTCTACTCACGACGAGGACGTGTGATTTCATCTTTGGGGGAGAAATGTCAGGAAGCCGACAAGCCTCGCCTCAGGCAGATGCAAGCAGACACACAGCTGTAACAGGTGTGGAGACGAGTACACCTGTCGGATGTGAGTTTAGAGTGAAACACGGACAGAAGAGAAAGAGTAGGGAATTCGATGTCGACTCTACGTATAGCTGCGGACAATAAGTATAGGGAGGTGGAGTAAGGAAGGGAGGTTGAGGGATAAAAGTAAAAGCAAGCTGAGAGAAGGAGGAGAGAGAGTAAGAGGAGTGATGGTGGTGTTGGTTAGGTGTTTATGCAAACAAGTGCTTACTATGCAGTTCAGGGCGTGAGAACACATGCTGACTATGGAGTTTGCGCCGTGGGAATGCAAGCTGACACAGCGTTTGGTTCGGGCCTCTACGGTGGATGACACGCGGGTGACGTGTGGATGAGGGCGGTGGATGAGTGGGTGAGGCCATCACCCACCTCGCAACCATGTGACCTGCTGGTGAACATCGGCAACCCTTGAGGCCAGAATAGGGTACGGAGCTCAGTCGAGACTTGGAGCTAGCTAGAGCTCTGGGTGATGCCGTGACGGGAGGACGCAGCTTGACGTGGCCTGGCGCGGAGACATGTCGCGAGGGACGTCGCTGTGTAGCCGTGTAGCCGAGAGTAAAAGTTCCAGGGGCGACATGAAAGCACTTCTGTTAACAGTGAGTTAAAAGTACAAGCTTATTGTAATCGCGGGCACAACTTGTGAACAGTGCTATTATATTTGTCTGTCGTCTGGGACTGGTAAAAAGGACTCCTAGTTAGAAACGGAAGGAGAAAAGACCTTAAATGTTTAAATGTGTTTTTCTTGTACTAATGTAACAGTGTAACTTTATATATATAAGTGAATAAAGAGAGTGCTTTACTTATAACAACACTAGTAATTATTATAGGATTAAATATATAAGAGTGATTTTAAAGCACAGAACTTTTATGAGAGCTTTGATTAATTAATATAGTGTTAGTAATAAGGTGAATTGAGTGTAGATGTTTTAGTGCGGTTTCTAGCACGGAACTTTATATGAAGTGAAATGAGGTGGGAAAATACTTCATGACTTTATGTGTGTAAATAACTTGTGAATACTTTTTTATAATTAAAGCCTAGAAAAGCCATATCATTTTTTCACTTCTTCCAGTTCCCAGTTCTAAGTACATGTGTATAGTGGTGTATAGTGAAGACTCAAGTCGCGCGTTGCCAGTGTCTGAATGATTTACGCTACCACAGTATTAAATACGGGAGGATAATATTCCCGAGATAAATATCATTTTCGGCACCAGGCAGCGCTGCGACAGTGTGATACACGCCACACCAAAATTAAATGCTAGTGAAGTTTATCAACTGGGCAAAGCTTACCATCTGGTAATTATTAATCCCCTTTCTCAAACCTAATAGGTACTCCGAGATTATATGTATTTAATGCATTTCATAATTCAAATACCTGCTTATCAACGAACAATAAGGTAGCAGCATGACGAAGCAAGAGTAGTTAAATTACTTTTTTTTTCCAGGGACTAGCCATTGTGACTGTGAGATGCTTACATATGGCAAAAAAATAGGAACAAGTAATGCTGCAACTGTGCACCTGTGATTAACATTACAACATTCTATTAAATACTGTAGTTACTTAAAAGTTCTAACCCTTACCTCGTAGAGTTCCATCTCCATAAATGTATTTTGCTGTGGATGCTTGAAGAGAATGACTTCTCATCTGTGAAGATGGTCCTCTCCCGGAGCTCCATCCCCTTGTCTATAAACTGCCGAGCAAAGGCCAGCCTGGCAGCGCAGTGTGTGTCGGTGTGTTGCTCTTTCTTTGCCGGTACTCGGTGGTGGATGCTTGCCTGATGTAGCCTATGACGAACAGTTTCTGCTGACACTTCCAACGACAACTCTTCTCTGATCGCCTTTGCATTTTTAAACGGGTCATTTTCAGCTGCTTGAATGATCCGCTGGTCTTCCTCCTGACTAGTGACTCGCGACCGAGGTCTCCTCTCTCAATACACCAATAAAATAGGCCATTAATTTTATGTATAAGTTAAGCAGCGGAAAGACCGCCCTAAGTCTGGAAGACCCTGTATAATGAGGAAGAGATATTCAAAGAAGAGGGGACAGCAGCTAGATGGAAACAAAGAGAGGAGGAACAGATTAATTAGGAAATTAAAGGGTGTGGCTGGGGTCCGTAAGGGTGCCATAACCCATAAGTAATAGTACTCCCTACGGGGATTTTGATGTATAGGCAATTCTACATATTATACACTTTCTTGTGATCTACAACAAAATGATCACGTGGTCGATCAGTAGAGAGACAATAATCTTAATTTCCCACCAAAATGAATACTCAGATGTTTTTTCTTTGCCAAAATACGGGTTTTACACATTCAGAAATCTGCAGGCATAATTAATAAAGACCCTTATTCAAAATAGATTGTTACCAGCATACCCAGGTCATTCAAACTGCCATTGTGATGCCAACGCTCGATCCACTTCTGGACGCAAGATCTTGAGCACCCCACTCGCTGTGCGATGCCCATACTGCTTATACCCTCCTCGTGCAGAGCAATGATGCGGGCACGCCGTGTGAGCTGGGTGTCATGGTGGTTCATCACGATGAAGAGTGCAGTCCAGGAATGATATGGTCTTAGCACCACTGACCGTCCACATCGCCTTCGGTACTCGAGGATTGGCTGTGTTCTCATGGCCACAGGATATGATTAGCTCTCACTGACAGAACCAATGAACTCCTTGCTGACTAACACCACATTTAGGGTCGCCGCTACAACTTGTTTCCTTATATATTTTTTTCAATTTGGGTAATAATATTGAACGCTATTAAACTTACGGTAGTCGAAACATACTAGAAAGACAGGTTTCCCCGATTTCCTCAAATAGAGAAATTGCCCCTATCCCTCCCGGCACAGTGATGCTCATTTATGACCAATGTCCAGTTTACATGGTCAGAGTATTTCAACGATGGTTAAGGCAATTACTGAAATTTACAGTTCCTGGTCTGGCATACCAAAGGCTGTGAGTATATCCAGGGAACCCTATATATCATTTTTAACTAGTAGGGTAGTCAGATATTGATATTCCAAAAATTGATTAACAGCATAAAGTAACTACCGCCCGCTGGGTATAGAAAACCTTGACCTATTAGTGAGGCGAATGTTGGCTCCAATACATTATACCCCGGATATTGGTATTACAAGGGACGACTGCTCAAGGCATGAAAGACATTGTAGCACAAAGGAGAAGGCGAGAGAGAGAGAGGAAAAGCAAGCACGAGGGAAAAAAGACTCAAAAAGACCCTCAAGTCGTGTAGATGTTTTAGAAATTACCTCGACACATACTTGCATCTTCATTGATTTTATTATCTACAGTGTCGATTAAATGAATTTTTGTATACTCACACTAAAAAAACCTTGCACAACAAGGAAGAAAGAGATAGAGGTAGGAAAGGAGGAACAGCATACACTCGGGGAACAGGAGAAGAGGATTTTTGTAAAGCTGAAATTATTTTGTTCATGACCGATGAGGATCTAAAAATCTGTGTGTGTGTGTGTGAGTAGAGCTTTACTTTTTTCTGACTGAAAACATAATGCACATTTGATTAATTAATTAATTAATTTTTGGTGTCTAAAGACAGAAGAAATACCAAAGGATTCGTAATATCAGGCATGACGTTTTCGTTATATTCAATGAAACAAGCTACTTAAGAGTATACATATTATCACAAGCCTGCTGTCACGTAAGGGATAATGCTAGCCCTGATATCCGACACTACGTTTATAAACTGTTAGGTAACGCTAGATACGGGGGATAATACATGTGTGAGCTAGTGGTGTCAGTATTGGCCACACGCACTATGAAGGTATTCACACACGCAACATTTAATAATGAGCATTATTGTTCATGATTCGTAAGCAGTTATTGTGTTAGTATTTCACAGGATCTAGTGACTGATAATAAAAAGAGCATACAATACGAGTAAAGCAGTAATGTTACCTCGGTTGTCTTTGTGTTACATCTTTGTGTTACAACTAATAAGTTGATCTAACCTTTATTGATGTTAATATCAATTGACATGAATGTCAAAATACAAATAATTGGTAACGGGGTAAATTTTCATACTTTCATTAAAGATTCCACTCGTCGCTCCCCTCCTCAGGTCATCTCTCACCTCTCGTGTAGCAGACAGGCAACCTCCCTAGCCTCCTCAAACCCCCCATTCCCCCCTCAAACCTCCCTCCTTATTTCTCCCTCCCACTACTGAATGCTTCGAACAGAGCTCACTACAAGTGTTTCGAGATTACCATCTCGCCCAGTGTTGGCAGTGCTGAGTGGACCTCGTGGGAGTGTGGCCAGCTATACATTAGCAACTGAATTTTCAACTCTTGGCTACCGAGATACGTACATCTCAGTTCACTCCCGTCCTTCGAGCTGGAGGCACGTCGCAGTCGCGCCCCTCCACATCTGCTGCTTTGCACCCATTATAAAAGGCCCTGTGACCTTTACCCCTACTAGACATCGTGTGGGAAGCAGTAAAGCTATAGATATATGTAAGTGTAATAAAGTACTAGAAATAATAAAGTGTGAGTGTGTATATGAAAAAGAAAT
>JAGKTI010024810.1:3607-14222 GCA_018397915.1 Birgus latro | reverse complement strand
AGAGAGAGAGAGAGAGAGAGAGAGAGAGAGAGAGAGAGAGAGAATGAAAGTACACCGAGGGATAAAATCGAGCAGAAAAAAAAAAGTAGCTGAAATGGAGGCGGGAGGGGGAAAAGTGAAGCCTGATTGCAACTGCACATACAAAAAAGTTTCAAAGGATATTTGCTGACCTGAATTTGCGAATAAAAACAGCCCGTGATGTGACAGATGAAGGCACTTTTGTTATTCAAATCGTTGGAATCTTTTTACTGTTTCCTCTTACTGTTTCTAGATCAAGGGTTCCCAACTGGGGAGGGGGAATTACCCACCGGGGTAAATTTTGAACATTCCATGGGGAGGAATCAGCAGATCAGGCTAAAATGGCCTGTAGACTATTGATGTGTTGTTGGTTATAGATTAGATAATTATATTTCATGATCATCTTACTTTAGCCTTTTAGATATGTTGCTGGTTATAGATTAGATATATTTCATGATCAAGTGCATTTTAACTTTTAATTTGTGCTTTTTTTATATTAAGGGCAAATTACTGGTCCTCAACTAATTATAATTCTACATACTAGTAAAAAAAAATATATTTCCAAAAACTTTGCAAAAATCACCAAAATACCGTTAGATTTATTACCATTACACGCTAAAAAGTACAGGAAAATGGAGGCCAGTAACTCTAGAATCTGGAGTTATATAAAATAAATTCCGAATGGGGGTGGAGGGATTGTCCACTTCTGGAGCTGGAAGAGAGGTTAAAAAATGTTCTGGCAATATGGGAAGTAACGTGGAAAAGTCTGGGAACTTCTTCCCTAGATTACTGTGTTCAACATACGAAAGGTTTCTTGTAGGGACAGCGCTGACTTTTCTGACCTCCTCAATTAGAAGTTTCGCCGCCTTCAGTGGGTTAAACATGGGAGAGATGAGAGGCAACTTGAAGGAAGCTAAGCTATTAAAATTAATATGAAAGTGTAGACAAGATAGAGTCTGATGCATTCATTGTGTAGTCGGAGGCTTGAGGTGTGAGAAAATGAAGGATCCTGAGACGCAGATGAAAGAACAGTAACATGGAGGGCGACGAATATAGGCTAGATAATCCCAGAAGGAAATGGCCGAAATTTGTATTGTGCTTAGGTATGTAATTTGCAGAGATCCTACTGTCATTACATTCAGAGGTTGTTAAGGATCACTGAAAGGGGCTAGGAAGATGGTTTTGCTAATACATAGGCTCATTCCGTCTCCTATCATATCTGAGATTTCTCTTGCAACACATACAATTCCGGTATTATAATCTGATGTCCCCTGTCTATATATTGTATCATTAATAATTTATACCTACTGTATTATACACTCTCACTGTCGAAAGTCAGTGTGTTCTTATGTGCCACTACTGTGATGATGATAATAAAAACAATCCCATAAACTCTGTATCTTAGGCATCAGGCATAAATAGAGTCAGTTTACATTACTGCAACCCTGACTGACACATCAGATCTTTGCTTTCCATGGTCTTTTATTCCCCTATAAGTGATGTCTGAACTCCTATGCAATGCAGCAATCCTTCCTTGGCAGTGGCAAACAATGAGTGGGAAAAATATCCAACACGGCAAATAACTAAACAAAATTAAATTATTAAATAAATATGACTAAAATATAAACACAGTTAGAAGAAGTAATATTCGTAAACGAGGGACAGTTCAGGGGTTTGGTAGGCTGAAGAAACGATGGATGGATATAGTAAATAAGTGTGTAGGAAAGTGAGCATGGATATTCATGAAGCTACGAAACAAACAGATCAAGTCTACTTCATGAACTGCATACAGGACAACAAAAGGGTTTAGCACCTCGTCTTTAACTTGATAGTCTTTGGATTACTTCTATTTGATGGGTAATGTTAAGCAAAATCCATGACGAAAAAAATGCAAGCAAAAAATCAAAGTATGGGCAGATAGTTCGGCATGGGTGGTAGTCCTGGGGCTTGAAGGAGTAATGTACGAGTGGCTGGTACATTTCACTGGACATGATGTTCATGTTTCTCCCTCCTCCTTGCTTTCTCTTTCCTTTTATCGGTGGTCAAGAAGAATGATGATGATGGTGATAATTATGATTATGGTGATGATGATGAGGATGATTATGGTGATAATTATGATGATGATGATAATGATGGTAATGATAAAAAGGTGAAATAAAAAATGATTTATTGATGGTGCGGGTAAGAGATGAGAGATTAACATACACGTGCAAATGTGCTGAAAACAAGAGTCGAACACACACACACACACACACACGAACACACACACACGAACACACACACACACGAACACACACACACACGAACACACACACACACACACACAAACGAAAAACACGGGATGAGACTACAGCTTTTTCGTCCTCGCCACTTTCTACACGGACTGGAAATACAGCGAAGGTGTACTGATCATCCCTCCACCAGACGATTTTATTCGGTTTACGAGAGATTTTTAGTATTAAGGATATTAATGAAGACTACAGAATATAAGGGAATTAGATTGGATTAATGAAAGCTGTATTTAGCTCCTCCAATTAGTAAAGTCTCTCCTACTCTGAATAAAGCCTCTGAGAGTAGTGACAAGAAAATCAGACAGAAATCAGGAGGAAAGATGCGGTTACCCCTTTCATTCCCAAGACGTCTTTTTACATTTCAATTCTGTTACCATCAGACGATTTTATTCAGCTACGGATTGCTGCGATACTGAAGGGTTTAATCAAAGCTACGAGTCTAATCCGTCAGCTTCATTATGTCTCGCATATGGAGGTAACAGAATATAAGAAAAAAAAAATCGTCATCTTTTTCATTTCAATCATGCCACCAAAGATTTTATTCGGCTTAAGGGAGATGTCTTACGCTGAAGGGTTACTGATGACTATTGTTACCCCTCCAGTTTGATAACACGAATAAACTAAAAGAAAGGCGTCACCGCAGTGAAAAGATTAAGGAAGATGTTTTTACTGTCGATATTCTATTTCTAAACCATTTTCACTATTTTATAATGATGTGTGTACGATATTGACAAATGGTAAAGATTGCATACTTCATAGTATTCATCATGTGGAATTATGAATAACGATTGGAAGTAGCGGGTAAATGGCAAAGGCTGCTTGCTCTTTAATGATCATCATGTCATGGAATATATGACAAATAAAAGCAGCTCAGTTAAAGGCTAGAATGTGTGACAAAACAACACTGCACACTAAAGCTGACCACCAGCCAATTAATTTTTTTGCCGTTCATGTAGCTTTTATACTATGCTTTGCCTTATTTTTTGTACTCAGGATAGAACTGGAGGCGAGTAGATGGTTTTGCTTTACTGGGAACTTGGACATTACAGGTTTGCTTGTACGTTTAACACTCCAACAGTAAATTCATATTACATAATGTCAGCTGAATAATGTCGTCACGTGTTAGCTAGGGAAAAAAAAGTGTTAATACTGTCACCTGACCATGATGGTGATAATATTAACACTCAAACACCCAGCTGACTGCCTTTAACAAAATCGTTTGGCGTCAGCTGGAATACAATATTAGAAAAGCTGTGACACCATAGGAGCCCGGGGCTTGGCACGTTGGTCCTGACATTTAAGATGAGGATCACCAGCCTCACTATCCCCTGAGTGGCATTACGTGAGTAATAAACCCCAACCATCCCTTGGATAGAAACCCACACAAGCTCATTCAGATTGGAGCGCCTTAACTGCCCATTAAACCACCAGGTACCATAATGGATTATATGGTTACCACCCAGCGTAGGAAATGGCTTCCTGGTGTACAGGAAACCATTTACCTTGTCACTTAGTGTACAGTCACCCATAGGCAGAAGGAAGAGGAAAGAATGAAGGAAAGAAAGACAGAGGAGGGAGTGTAAAGTCACCCGTACCTACGTAGAGGAAAGAATGAAAGAAGTAAAGACAGAAGAGGAAGGAAGGAAGGGAGGAAAGGGCAGTCACCCGAGAGCAGCACTACATCAAGTGAGACGATGGTGAGCGTCCCCACCTACCACTAAAAGCTGTGACATACAAAACTAAATTATTAATGTTGGCTCCTTTTTCTTCCATTCTTTTTCTTTAACAGCACAAACTTTCCTCGACACATAACCACTTTATCAACCGATGATTTCAATTATGCTTCATGTATCCTAACTTCCCTTCGATTATATGAAAAATTATTAACGTATTTCAGTACTGCTAAAGTTATCCTGAAAAATGGAATTAACATCTCTTCCAAATTACTGTAATGACATTTGTACTATAAAAACAAATATATAAACATTTTTTTCATATGTTAGTCTTTCCATTAAAAAAAAACATGATTTTAAACTGCTGCAAAAAATAAAAACAATTACAGTTTATTTAATCACAGAGGGAAATGGTAACGTGTGTCCTTCTTGCCAATGATGTCGGTTTCCTCGTCTTTTAAGATTCATCTGACTGGAAGCGGAATGGAGAGATCAGGGTTCACGAGACCCTTACAGTAAATGAATTATGATAAGAAAAAGAAGAAGTAGATATTCTAGACTCTAAACCGCCCTCATGATGTTTCCAGCTCCAGACTTCTCAATACTTGTATTTATAATTTATTTTTCTGTGTTTGCCCTCCTCTCTTCCTATTTCTCCAGCTTTCCTGTAACTTTTAATTACTTTTCTTTCCATTTCAGGTGGCTTTACATTCAGTGACAAGCCTAATGATTCCTAGTAGGCCAGGAAACCATTTACAACGCTGGGTGGTAACCATAAAACCAACCCATACGTGTTCCCTACGTGCCAACAAGTGGGTTAGAAGATGGTTAGTGACCCCCCCCCAGGGTAAAACAAAACGGCCACCCCTTACGCGATTATAGTGTCTTGCTGCTATAGATGGACGGATAGAAGCACAGCCAATAGCTTAGTGTTGACAAAGTTGGGTAAGGCCACTGATCTGCGGCAGTGGACACGGGCCGAAAATGATGATGATGATGATGATGATGATGATGATGATGATTTCAACACTTACAGAGGAGTGATATAGCTACAAAATGAAAATACCCAAACAAATACGCAAATTAAAAAGAGAAATATAGATTTTTAGTGCAAAACAGGACGCTCACTTTGCCTAAGGATGACACATATAATGATAATGGACAATATCATGACGGCACGAGTTTTTGTGTCCACTGAATTTTAAGATTCTGGCGGGGGAATACACGGAAACAAGAAAACAAAGAATCGATCTCACTGTAACATCCTTTACACTTAAATGTACTCGGGAAATTTTAAAAAGGCAACAATATAAAGAAAAGGCACAAACAAAAGGAAAAGCTACTTTAAAAAGATTGCAGAAAGTATAATCAACGCTGGTTAATCATCCGTATCCATATACTGACTTGGTATTATTATTACCTAATTTTACGAGTTTCATCACAAATTCTTTACAGCCATCATCATCCCCAACATCCTAATCACATCCTTATTCTCCACTAAAAAGAACGAAGTGGGGGCGGGGGGAGGGNGGAGGGGTTAGCAGGATCCAAAAACGGGAAGAAGAAAATGAAAAAGTAAAATGCAGTAGATATCTAGTAGTGAACGGGTTTTGAAGGCAATATTTATCTCCTCAAGATCGAAAAGTTCTTCCAAGCTGAATGAAATCGTTCGGTAATAGCAATAAAACAAAATACATCATTGGCGTGAAGCTGCTAACCCCCGGAATGCTAGGATTTCCCTCAGCCAAAGAAAATCAACTAGTGATAGTCAGAATGATACGCCTAACTGTATTCGTATCAGGTAAAATGCTTAATTTAATGTAGACATTTTAATACCTCAACTGATGACACACTTACCTTACTATCCTTGCTGCCACCTGAGGATTTCATTTAGGTTAGGAGAGTATGTTCAGACTGGAGGAGTTAGATACGGCATTCATTAACCCCCTTCACTACAAGGGTGTTCTCTAAAATCGTCTGAGAACAGCAAGAACAAAATATACTATACGTCTATAGACCTCTCTTAGCTTAACAATATCGTCTGCTGATACCTTTGGGGAAAAAGAAAAGAGAAAACAGAAAAAGACAAGTTCAGTCCAAATGAAATGTCAAATCCATGGGAATAAGTACGATACTAATAACACAGATGAAAACAGGTGTCGTATGTCCCTACAAAGCTATATTTACTGTTATTGCTAATATGAAAAACCAATTCACGAACGCTGGCAAACACATTACTAAGAGGTTATTGGACAAGCCCAAATGATTGCACCTATACTTCCCTGGGCGTATGTTGTTCTCAAGGCCGCTCACACCGCCGCCACAGATCACAGCCCAGATTAATAATATAAAACACACACACACACACACACACACACACACACACACTCACACACAATGACGACAATATTACCTCTTGGAACTACGATTTGTCTTTTTTAGAGCGTTCCTTTTTCTTTTTCTTGTGAGAAAAATTAATAAACAAGTCAATAAAAAAGGGTAAATTTCCTCTGGTAACGATGAGCTGCTTTTCTCGGAAGAACAAGGGACGTGGAAACAGTACAAACTCTTTTGTCCCGAAATTAGCAAAAACAAAAGCAAAATTTTACCTACCCAAACTATGATTTTTTTTTTTTTAAGACGAACAAGAGAAATGGGAAGATTCTGCACTTCCTCTGCACCTTCTTTCCCTGTCCTTCTTGGAAAAACATCTTAGTTACGAAAGGGGACTGACCGTAAGTGTATTTGTGCACCGACGATCGGGGATGACTCAGGGCGGCACGTGAGGAAGAGACGGGGTAGCCGAGCGTCAAATTGCAATAGAATGGGTCTGAAAAACGCTTTGACACAGTTACTCGGCCAAAAATACCATTACCATTAATCCGACGCGTACGAGCAACTGATTCGATGCTGCTGACGCTGTAAAATGTCAGTGGAAATGTTCGATGTTGGAGGATTGCCTTAAATGTCAAAACGCAATGTGCTCGGAGAACCAAATGTTTAATAGTCAGCGTACTGTTCCTGCACTGACCTTTATAGACGTATATGCCTTTATGAGGATGAGACCAAAATAGAAATTAATCCATAATTAATTAAAAATACACAAAAAGTAAAACAGCGGTATACTCGTGTAAAAAATACAAAAGAGTGAAAGGGCAGAGACATTATATTCCTGAACGAGTAGTGACTAGAAACGTTTCTAGAGATTAACACCTTTGTGGTTGGTGCAGTTTGACATTATACTCAGGCTGACATCAGAAGGTGTGGTAGAACTGAGAAAACATTTATCATTTAAAGGCCTCAGTATCTATCTCAAATTACCCTTTCCAGGCTACTGAGTCTTTTATTTGGGCTTGAACTAGATGAGTTTGTGCAGGTGAGAGATTTTGCAGTTAAAATGTTAACTGAAAGTGATGGACAAAACATGGAAGTGTAAAAGAAAGATGATCCAGCATGGAGAACGTGGCCTTGAAGAGAGGAATTGAGAAAACGAGAGGCAGAGAAAGAGTATAACAGTGTGGTGGCCGAGCAAGTGATGAGTACAGAGACAAAGGTCTATGACAGGTGCTGTACGATTTCCCGAATGGTTTCTGTCTTATTGTATCCTTTGTAAACTTACTCCAGTCAACCCATTCAATTAGGTGACGTATTTTTTTATTTTTATTTTTTATTTTTCCTCTTCTCAAACTATTTAATGTACTTTTTCGACAGACTCATCGAACAAATAGTTAAATAAAGCGTTAATTACCCCGTGACAAAAAAAAAAAAAATCGATTATTATTAGCAATAATAAAATATAAATGACATTTTTGGGTTGAACAGGTTTCAAAGATGCTGAAAGTATATATCCTACGACTCAGTAATTTGCATTCTAGGATCTCTGTGACTCGACGCGTGTTCTTTGTGACTGAGAATTCTTCAGCAATATAATTCACCCACTGGATAAAGACGAAGCCAACTATATCGCTGTAGTGAGCCAGGGTCCATGAGAAGGAAAACGTTCACGTTCCGGCATGTCTTAAGAAACCACAAATTGTTAAGATATGTCTTCTTACCTGAGTCTATTCATATCAGAATGAAGAACTGCAATTACGTATTTTTGCGAAGTATTAGCTAATTCACCGGAGCTATTTGGCGTTCCAGTCATGAGAACATAGTTCGTCTCATTACAGTATTTCCGCCAAGCAAACTTAATCTTCTCAGGCTGTACGCACAGGACCGTAGACAACCACCATAAGTGAGGGAGAACTGAGGTCCGGCAAAGTCAGAGTACAGCTCCATAATTGTCACTCACTGCGGTTTATACGCTTGGGTATTTTATTCATGCCGACACCAGATATTTTTTTTTCTTTTAGTTATGGGAATTCGCAGTAACCTATGGAATACCGACTAAAATATGCTTTTCTCTGCTACTGATATACCAAGAAGTTTTATTTAGGCTTACACCAGACGACTGTGTTCAGCTGAGAAAAACCCTAGATAAAAAAAGAGATAATACTTCTTGGGCTCCAAACTTAATGATTAGAGAAAAAATCCTTTCGATGATTACAGACTGATTTCTCAAGCTGTTACTTAGTTTCAATACGATTTTGACACGGTGTAGAGGCACTAACAACTTACCCGGTGATTCGGTCTATAATTTACTCTTCCTGTTTTCACACAATTTTGTTTTGATTAGAAAAGACCGTTAATAATGAAGGGGTTAATAAAGGCTAGAGCAGACACCTCCAAATTAAAGTCTCCTGACTGAAAAAAATAGTCTGAAGGTAGCAAGCAGTAATGAAAGCTATGTTACTGTAGTGAACAGGTAAAAAAAAAAAAAAAAAACTTCATTCCGATCGATGTCAGCGGAAAAGATGCTATTAAAATTTCGATTAAATGAAACAAACACAGAAATACCATGCACAGCTTCACACGTACAATAGGCGTCAGCATTTCTTTTACAGTTCCGCGAAAGTTGTCACAAACCGCTAAGATCTTGCTAGCTAACCAATAATTTTAAAGTGGTTTGGAAGGGTTGGCATCTCGATTTATTTGTTCAGAGCCTCAAATGCGCAAAAACATAACTGATCACAACTATACGTAAAGAAAAAAAGGAAAGGAAAATTTGTTACTCTGGTGGTATGAAAAATGAGGAGTAATATGTATGCAAATTAGAAAATGAAATTTACTATTAATATATACACAGGAAAGATAAAAAAGCGTGGAGAGAGAGAGAGAGAGAGAGAGAGAGAGAGAGAGAGAGAGAGAGAGAGAGAGAGAGAGAGAGAGAGAGAGAGAGAGAGAGAGAGAGAGAGAGAGAGAGAGAGAGAGAGAGAGAGAGAGAAAATTATCACTATTATTATAAAACCAGCCCCCCTTAATATTACATGCAAAGGCTGTCTTATATTGGACTGTTGTAATGGTAACTGAAGGAGTGTGTTGACGACAAAGCAGTGGGTCTCGTCGAAGCTCAGTAGTCTGCTTAAAAGAAAATAGTTATAATCATTAAGTCCTTGTCCAGCCTGGAATCAAACTCTCATATTTTCATAAATCACATAACTACTCTAAACTTGACCACATTTATAGACGTTCCTAATTTACAAATATATAAACAAATACGTAAGATGTGTGCATAACAATAATAAAGGAGGGAGCGAACATGTAAAGGATATACAAAATTGAATAGTTAAGTCTAGTTGCTAAGCCAGGAAGTAAAAGTATAAGTGACAAAGAATAAGGATAAAGGAAACCCCAAGTGAAGGGGAGGCACAGGCCCGTGTATGACTGATGGCCACTACCACCACCACCAGAGGAAGTAGGCGGGGAGTGAGTAATAGGGCAGGAGGAGAGAGAGAAAAATGAAACTATCTTTTTTTGGAGGGATGTGATAGTCAATGTTAATCATAGAGAGAGCTAAAAAAAAGAGGTGAAAATATATGAGTAACTGATAAATCCAGAGTACCGCTGATTAAGAACTGAGTTTTTTTTCTTACGTGTCCGACTCTAAGCAAAGACCTGAACGTCTTTTCCCTTAAACCCAACAGTTCGCCTATGTATCACAAAAAATCACAAGCCCATAGACCATTCTTAATACATACTAGAGCTGTTTCTTAGCAGTGGAGTTTTTATGTCATGTTGGCGAGGCGTTCTGAATCATCAGTAACTTCTATTTTAACGAATATTAAACTCTTCCCTGCTACAGTCTAGTATCAAAGCTGCGCCCTTTCAAACACCAGATAATCTTTCTATCCACTTGACCATCACTTACCTAGTTTTTTTTTCTTTATAATACTTAAACTCTTCCATTGTTTCATTTCTGCTTCTGTCAAGTGGCATAGAGAGACTGCTATAGTAGAGAAGTTATTGAAGGATTTATGTAACCTCGACAATTTAAAAGCTCTATCCTAAGGGGGTGGGAAAATCACCTGGAGAAAACAGGAATAAAACTGAAAATGTCACCTAACTAAAGGGGTTAATTACGGAAAGAGACTAAAAAGGATTGAAGCCTTAGGAATGGCCGATTTATCACGTGTAACACAAAGTATGGTGATTGATAAAGCAAGCAAACCGGACTAATGAATTAAATGGAAGACTTTTTTTTTTCCTGAAGACTGTGAGAGAGAGAGAGAGAGAGAGAGAGAGAGAGAGAGC